>CAUYLG010038755.1:0-96485 GCA_963573385.1 Cacajao melanocephalus
TACTAAAAATATAAAAATTAGCTGGGCATGATGGCACTGGAACCCAGGAGGTGAAGGTTGTGGTGAGCCGAAATTGCACCACTGCACTCCAGCCTGGGCAACAGAACAAGACTCTGTAACAAAAAAAAAAAAAAAAAAAAAAGAATAAGAAGAATAATTCAAAAATTATTTTAGACATAGGCTAGAAAACTAAAAAATTATTGCAATTAAAAAGAATCCTTGATGATGTGAAATTGTTCGCAATATACTACTAGGTAAGAAACTATATAATTTTTAATTCTATATAAAAATAAATATATTGGGAAAATATATTAAAAATGTTAACAGAAATTACTAGATGGTATGATAGTAGGTAATTTAATGTTTCTCCTTTTATGCTTCTCTTTATTTGCAAATGTTCTGCAATGCACTATGGTACTAAGAGAAAAAATGTTAAGGGCAAGAAGTCAGAGTTGAAGGAGCAAGTAAATCTGCTATGTGAGTTGGGAGGTATCATCACGCAGGAGGTGTCATCTGAGCTGGGACTTGAGAACGCATGGGAGCTGTTATCAGGAAGAGTTGTCAGTAAAAGCAGGATTCGGGAAGGTGCTGAGTACCTTTAGGGGCCAAGAAATAGGTCAATGAGGCTGAAGCAGTTGCAGAGGGGATTTGCAGCTCTCTACCAAATGTAGTCTACAAAGAACAACTATTTACTTTCTCAAAAGGAAACAAAGTTCCATATGGGCAGTGGCATTCTTTTTTAATCAAAATCAGAATTTACTTATGCATGATGGGCCATCCATGCTCCACCAGGCTTTCTTCTTAGCATTTTGAAAAGCCACAGACAGCTTTCCTGCTGCATAAATAACAATACAGATAAACAGAAATTAAAATGAGGTGTCACTTTGGCTGGCTGATTATGAGATAACATCAGATAGAAGAGAGGAGGAGTAGGAGGAGATATCTTTGTAACTTAGACCTAAATCTCCCAGTGTCAGAATTCTAGAAGCAGGCCTAATCTCATGGTCTGGCTCTCATCAGTGGCCAAGAAGACTGAATGATCAGTAAAATACCTCTTTGATGCTTGTTCATCACTCAGCACCGGCACAGAAATTTCAAAGGCCATGTTAAGTGACTTGACAACCTGGAGACGGATGATAAAGTCTCAGCTTCTGACCACTAAACACAATAAATCCCTTGTGAACAGGTGCTACTCATTTTTTTAAAAAGACCCATCTTGTGCTGTCAGTCATTTCTACATCAACTACATGTGAGCCTGTTGACCTGAGGCATACTCATATTTGAGTAAAATTCAGTAAAATATGAGTTTTGAGAATGGTACATGTCATTTAAATAGATGGGATTGTCCCAGAGATGCCTTCCATAAGAGTTACAAACTCAAGTGTCAATAGAGCAGTGGCAGATGATGAGCTGTCTACCAACATAAGTCCCTCCCTTCTTGAACAATAAAAAAGTTTTAGCTGAGCACATGATTAGGTAGAACATTGCTAGCTTCTCTCGCTGCGGCAGACATGTGGGAACCCTCCAAATGATTTTTCTATTTTTCTTGGGCATATAGCTAATCTATGTTTCCCAATACCCCACTGCAGTTAAAAGAGGCCATGTGACTAATTTCTAGCTAATGGAATGTGGGTGGGAATGAGATACCCAATATTCTGACCCATAAAAAGTATTCTAAGCTCTTTTCCCACTTGCAGGAGAAGAGACAGGAATCCACAAACCTACAGGAGGTCAGAATGTGTGTACCTTCAGAGGCACAAGTTCTATTTCAAAAAAGCCATCCTACTGAAACACTTGCACATGTACACAGAGAGTCATTTTGATGGACGTTCACTGTAGCATTGCTTATACTAGTAGAAAATTTGAAACAACCTGAATTACATCTATAGGAAAATGGTAAAGCAAATTCTGGAATATCCATACTAAAAAATACAATGCCACCTTTAAAAAGGTTCTATATGGGCTATCATGGAAAGATCTACAAGACCTTTTGTGGATCACAAAAGCAAACTGCAGGATAATTTATTCCCTAACACAACAAACATTTACTGTTGATTTATATGTCAGGTACTGTTTAGCAAGTGGGTATAAAGTAGTGAATCACACAACAGACAAAAATCCTTGCCTATATAAAACTTACATGCACATAGAGTATCTATTTTAATATCCTAAAACTATATATTAGTTAATAACATTATATATACTTATTTCTAAATACAGAGAGAAGATCCAGAATAACACCTACCAAATTGTTCATAGCGGTGATCTCTAGAGAAGAGAGTGGGGTCAAAGAAAGGCTAACAACATTTTTATCTATATATTTTCCGCGTTGTTCGCATTTCTATAGGAATGCATTTGTGAATTCAAACCCTTTTTAGTGGAATGCATTCCACTAATGAGACCAAAAAACTGCTCTTCAGGGGCCTCGCCATGGAACTCCTCAAGGGCCACCACCATAGAAGGATGAACCATGTCTCCTCTTTTTTCAATTAGTGCCTTCATTTGCTTTATTTATTTATGCCCATAAGTAAGGTTTCTTTTGATCAAAGGTTTCTGTGCTCACACAAGTTTAAGAACAACCAACATTGCTCATGATTAGAAAATTAAAATACACAAAGGAATATGGATAGAAATCTCACTTGGGCATAACACTAGACTAATCCTGTATCATTTAAGGGTTTTGATCGTCTAGATCTTTTGTTACTGTATCTCCTCTGCCTGTAAAGGACAAGATTTAAGCTTTTCAGATGTCAAATAGCACTCAATAAACATCACAAATGAGTTCTGGGGTGGAAAATGAATTTTCAAATAGAAAAGTTTTTGTTTTATTTTATTTTAAAACTATGTTAGCACCCAAAAGACCCCTGAAATAGTGAAGATAAAGTTAATCCAGTAATGCATTTACCATAGTAAACCTCCAGAACAGAAACACATTACTTCCCTCTGATGGAATTTTAAATCAGCGTAAGGGATTAAACAGTATTATCCAGCTGATGGAGAGCGACTTGGAAATTATGGGAAATGGCCATCATTGCATAGCCATTTGTGTTCCAGGAACTCCGTTTGGACCTTCCATGATTAATATGTCTGATATAATTCTGGGGAGCTGGTGTCTTTTCTCCTTTAACTTTTCATTTCATCTTTTCAAAAGGCTTGCACAAAGCAGAGCCAGGCTTCATGCTCTTCTTTCAGATTGGTTTATTATGATCTAGATTTGAATTAAAGCAGTAGAAATAGCCTTACAATTCTACAACTCCGCTTTTAGTATTTGGTTGAAGCAGAATGCATTCTCCATTGTATTAGCACATGCACAAAATAATGAATTATAGCCTATCTACAAAAATAAACATTGTCTGACAGATTATAGGGTGAGCAGATTGGATGATACCCAGAACCTAAAAGTAATCAAAGTTTATTCCTTCTTTTGCCACCTTCCCTTTCAGCTTCCTTTCCTGAGTGACAGGGTTTGAGAATTCTCTCCTGTTTTTTTTTTTTTCCCCTGTACATTTAAATTAAAGCAAAACGGAACAGCTTTTTCAGATAAAAGAGTCTCCCTATTGATCTAGCTTTTCCTGAAATATTTTTACCATAGAGGCCAATTTTAATTCCATGAGTTTTTTGTTTAATGTGAATTATTTATATAATTAATCTGTTTTTCTTAGCGCTTATTGACAACTTGCCTTCATAGACCATCTCTTTTCCCAAATACCTCATCCTTCTTTCTCTCACCTATAAACAATCCCACTGTAAACCATCATAATAGGTAATGGCAGCCACAGAAGGAAATGAAGTATCTTAGTATCTACAAGCAAAACACGAGAGAAAATTGTATATTTTGTCCGCTTGGTGAATTCTGTGGACTTAAAAGCCTTGGACTAATCCTAAGCAAAATTAAATGTTTCTTTGATTTTCTCGGATACTATAACTTGATGAATGACTTAACTGCTTTGTGTTTCAGTTTTCTGAAAATTGATAGGATAAGATGAAAATACCTATCTCATGGAGTTAAGAGTTGAGTGAGATGATACAGGAAGTCATTTCACATATAGTGTCTGGCATGTGGAAAGCATTTACCATATGGGAGCTACTACTGCTGTCATACCTTAAATTGACCAAAAAAATAATAAAGTCTGAGAACCAGGACCAAATGTCAGAAAGGTTCGTGGATCCAGATTTTAGTAAAAATCAAGGAAAACCTCCCTAACAATGAGAGCGCCAAAAAAAATAAGTTGAGGGTGGAGGGTGGTATACTAACATTACTACTGAGTTTACAGGGGGGGAAAAAAGGACATAAGAGAATATTATAAGGCCAGGTGTGGTGGCTCATGCCTATAATCCCAGCACTTTGGGAGGCCAGGGCAGGCAGATTACCTGGGGTCAGGTGTTCAAGACCAGCCTGGTCAACCTGGCAAAATCCCTTTTCTACTAAAAATACAAAAATTAGCCAGGGGTGGTGGTACATGCCAGTAGTCTCAGCTACTTGGGAGGCTGAGGCAGGAGAATCACTTGAGCTCGGGAGGCAGAGCCTGCAGTGAATTGAGACTGTGCCACTGCACTCTAGCCTGGGTGACAGAGCAAGACTCTGTCTCAAACAAAAAAGGGTCGGGGGAGACAGAATATTATGAATAACTGTATGCCAACAAATTGGGTAACCTAGATGAGCTGGACAAATTCCTAGAAACACAAACATTACCAAAACTGACTTAAGGAGAAATAGAAAATCCAAGTAGACCTGTATCAAGCAAGGAAATGAAATCAGTAATCAGAAATCTTCCTAAGAAAAGTCCAAGACTAGATGTCTTCACAGGCAAATTCTACTAAACATTTAAAGAAGAATTAACACTGATTCTTCTCAAACTCTTCCAAAAAAAAAAAAAAAAAAAAGAGAGGAAACTTTTTAAATTACTTTATGAGGCCAGCATTACTTTGATACTAAAATCAGACAAAGGTGACACAAGCAAAGAAAACTACAAACAAACATACTTCATGAATATTGATGTAAACATTCTCAACAAAATACTAGGAAACCAAGTTCAGCAGCATATTGAAAAAATCATACACCCTGAGTAAGTGAAAATTATCCCAGGATTGCAAAGGTGGTAAAATGTATAAAAATTGATGAGTGTAATATACTACATTAATAGAATAAATGGAAAAAAACTAGGTGATTGTCTCAATTGATAAACAAAAAGCATTTGACAAAATCTAACACATAGTTTTTCATGATAAAACCCTCAATACATTAGAAATAGAAGGGAACATCCTCAATTTGATAAAAGCCATGTAGCCTCTAAGATTAGGAACAAGACAAAGATGCCTGCTTTTATCACTTATATTCAATATAATACTGAAAGATCTAGCCAGAGCAATTAGGCAGGAAAAATAAATAAAAGGCATCTAAATTAGAAAGGAAGAACTAAAACTATCTCTGCCTGCAGATGATATGATCTTACATTTACACACACACACACACACACACACACACACACCTTTCATAGCTCATAAAATGGATTCAGCAAAGTTGCAGAATACAAATCAACAACAAAATAAGTTGTATTTTTATACACAGGCAATGAACACTCTGAGAAGGAAGTCTATAAAAACTCTGTTGACAATAGCATAAAAAAGAATTTAGGAATAAATTTAACTAAGGAGGTACAAGACTTGTACACTGAAAACTATAAAACATTGCTTAAAGAAATGAAAGACAGTGCTCGCTTCGGCAGCACATATACTAAAATTGGAATGATACAGAGAAGATTAGCATGGCCCCTGAGCAAGGATGACATGCAAATTCATGAAGTATTCCATATTTTTGAAAAAAACAAACAAACCCATCCAAAAGTGGGCAAAGGATATGAACAGACACTTTTCAAAAGAAGACATATATGAGGCCAACAAACATGAAAAAATGCTCATCATCACTGGTCATTAGAGAAATGCAAATCAAAACCACATTGACATACTACCTCACACCAGTTAGAATGGCGATCATTAAAAAATCTGGAGACGATAGATGCTGGGGAGGATGTGGAGAAACAGGAACACTTTTACACTGTTGGTGGGGGTGTAAATTAGTTCAACCATTGTGGAAGATAGTGTGGCTCTTCCTCAAGGACCTAGAAACAGAAATTCCATTTGACCCAGCAATCCCATTACTGGGTATATACCCAAATGATTATAAATCATTCTGTTATAAAGACACATGCACATGTATGTTTAATGCGGCACCGTTTACAATAGCAAAGACCTGGAACCAACCCAAATGCCCATTGCTGATAGACTGGACAAGGAAAATGTGGCACACATACACCATGGACTACTATGCAGCCATAAAAAATGATGAGTTTGTGTCTTTTGTAAGGACATGGATGAATTTGGAAACCATCATTCTAAGCAAACTGACACAAGAACAGAAAATCAAATACCACATGTTCTTACTTATAGGCGGGTGTTGAACAATAAGAACACATGGACAAAGGGAGTGCAGCATTACACACTGGGGTCTGTTGGGGGTGCCAGGGGAGGGACAGTGCAGGGGGTGGGGAGGTTGAGGAGGGATAACATGGGGGGAAATGCCAGATATAGGTGACAGGGGGAGGGAGGCAACAAACTACACTGTCATGTGTGTACCTATGCAACAATCCTGCATGATCTGCACATGTACCCCAGAACCTAAAGTACAATTAAAAAAAAAAAAGAAATGAAAGACAAAAATAAATGGAAACACATTCAGGGAAGACAATATTGTTAAGATGATATCTATTCAAAGTGATACACAGATTCAATGCAATCCGTATCAAAATCCTAATGGTGTTTCTTGAAGAAATATGAAAATCTGATTCTAAAATTCATATAAAATTTCAGAGACCCAAGAATACAAGAATAGTCAATACATCTTTAAAAAGAACAAAGTTGGAGAATTCACATTTCCTAATTTCAAAACTTACTGCAAAGCTACATTAATCAAAATGATGTGGTACTGGCATAAAAATGGTTTCATATAACAATAAATAGAATTGAGATCCCAGAAACAAACCATCATCTCTATGGTCAAATAATTTTCTACAAGGGTGTCAAGACCATTCAATGAGGAAAGAATAGTGTCTTCAACAAATGATGCTAGGAAAAAACTGGACATCCACATTCAAAGAATGAAGTTGGATGTTACCTAAACATGAAATTTGACTCAAAATAAACTACAAACCTCAATTTAAGAGCTGAAACTATAAAACTGTTACAAGAAAATATAGTGGCAAATGTGTATGATGTTGGATTTGGCAATGGTTTTAATATGACACCAAAAGCACAGGTAACAACAACCAAAATAGGTAAAATCGGACTACTGAAATGAAAATCTTTGTATATCAAAAGACACCATCGAAAGAGTGAAAATGCAACCCATGGAATAGGAAAAAAATTTGCAAATCATACATTTGGTAAGGTTTTAATATTCAGAGTATAAAAATAACTCTTATAACTCAGCAACAAAAAGATAAACTACCCAAATAAAAAATGGGCAAAGGACTTGAATAGATGTTTCTCTATAAAAGATATACAATTAGCCAATATGTACATGAAAAGATGTTCAACATCATTAATGATTAGGCAAATGCTCATAAATACCACAGTAAGATACTACTTCACATCTATTAGATTGGCCATAATTTTTAAAAAAGAAATTAAGTATTGTCCAGGATGTGGAGAAATTGGAATTCCCCACTCACTGCTGGCAAGAATATAAAATAGTGCGGCCTCTATCCTCAAAAAGTTAAACACAGAGTTAGGATGTGGCCCAGCAATTCCACTCCTAGGCATACATCCCAAAGAATTGAAAATGGTGATTCAACTAGATACTTACACACAATGTTCCTGCAGCACTATTCACAATAAACAAAAGATAGAAACCAGACGTGGTGGCTCACACCTGTAATCCCAACACTTTGAGAGGGTGAGGAGGGAGGATCATGAGGTCAGGAGTTTGAGACCATCCTGGACAACATGGTGAAACCCTGTCTCTACTAAAAATACAAAAATTAGCTAGCTATGGTGGTGCATGCCTGTAGTCCCAGCTACTTGGGAGGCTGAGGCAGAAGAATCACTTGAAACTGGGAGGTGGAGGTTGCAGTGAGCTAAGATCGCGCCACAGCACTCCAGCCTGGCAATAGAGCAAGACTCTGTCTCAAAAAAAAAAAAAAAAAAAAAAAAGTTAGAAACAACCTAAGTGTTCATCAACAGAAGAACTAATAACAAAATGTGGTGCATACATACAATGAAATATTATCCAGCCATAAAAAGGAATGAAGTTCTAATACATGGTAAAACGTGGGTGAACATCAAAAGCATTCTAAATGAATGAAGCTACACACAAAAGGACAATTACCGTGTGATTCTACTTATATGAAATATCTAGAATAGGTAAACTCATAGAGATAGAATATATAGTGGAGGTTACCAGAGACTAGGGAAAGGGAGAAAGGAGAAGTTATTGCTTAATGGGTACAGTTTCTGTTGGGGGTAATGAATATTTTTGGAAATAATGGTGATAATTGCACAACATTGTGAATGTAATTAATGCCACTGAATATGCACTTAAAAGTGGTAAAAATAGTAAATTTTATGTTATATATATTTTACCACAATAAAAAGGTAAATTAAAAAGTCTATTAGAAGTATCGCTGTTGGAATTTGTAATGGCATCATCCTATGACATATACAAAACCATTCAGTTTTTCTATGCACAATTGAAAAAAGGAAAAGTGGCCTTTTTAAACTGGAACTTAAACATATTTTAGCCAGACAGCCAGAACAGGCAAAATGTAATTGGTTAAATTGTTTGTGTCGGTTCTACCCAAACTTATTAATCCATATCTACAAATGTTTAAAAAATGAATGCACTGTTATGAGGAAGTAAAATTCTCAGCACTGAAGATACTAATAAAAAATTGTATGGTCACCCAGTAGGAACTGTTGAAAGAATTTATACACATGGCAGAATGTTAGACAAGATGAGGGTCTCAAAGGCCTTCCACTTTTTAAGAGTTTAAACTTCTATGAGAATTGGGTACAACCAGAAACTTTCCCAAGGTTAAACAATTTTCCTTTTTCCATAGGGAATGGAAAATGGCAATTTCGGTTCCAGCATTCCTGATAACAATGTACTGTTCTTGTCTGGTGATGTGTCTACTGAAAATATTCTTTGCTATAAATCTCTTGCCTGAAATTTCCATAGAGCTTATCAGGTTTCATAAAGCAGATCACCTTAAAGTGGATTTTAAAAATTCAGAGTGGAACAGATTCCTCTATGAAATTGTAATATGGAAAATAAAGTTCTCCTAACCCTAACTGTCTTTACAAAAGTGTTTCCAAGGAGAACACTCAGGGATATGACATGATTATGAAGGCCATAATAAAGATGTGAATGTAGTTTCCACACATGCTGTCAACTTCAAATAGGCAGCCTACTCAGAGGCAATTTGAGTAAAAATTGTCATGGCTATTGCCAGTGTTGTCACTTCCTGATTTTTTCCTCCTAGGGATAGTGTCTTATTCATTCTTGGTCTCACTGATGATGCCCCAGTACCATCTTTCAGGCATTCAGTCAGAGTCTCTTGAGTTGAACTTTCACTCTTCCTAGATTTCCTGTATCATGAGTTTTTGATAACAAAAGGGAGGAAGAGAGGAGATGGGTCAATGACTCTAACTTATAAAGCAGGGGTAAATGGCACAGTCATCAGAATACATAACTGGGCCACAGAAGGCACATTTAAGTAACAATTTGGAAAACTCAGAATCTAATCAAACACATCTGTGCTTTATATTCTCTACCTGCTGTCTTGCCTAAAATGAAGCTGCTTAAATCCCCATTAGTGGGGCAGGGCTGCCCATCTACAGAAAAGCAGAGTCGGACTCCAATCTGCTTTGTGTGTCTTCAGAACAGCTGCCAGCTGATCAGAAAACATTTAACGTGGGGGATCCAGCATAAGACAGGATGGACACAGCTGGTTGACACAGCAAGCCGTTAGAAACAACAACAACAACAAAATGCCATTTGATTCGTGGGCTGAGCCAATCCATCTGGGAAATCTCTCAAAGAAAGTAGCTGGAGATGACATTTCAGCTCTGATTTTTCTAGTCAAGTCTGCACCTTAAGCCAAAGGCTCAAAAATAGTACTCTATCTAGATGGTGTAAACACAGTGGCACTTGAGTCTCTTCACTTTGGTCTTTCGAGAGTGATTTTAACTCTTTCAGAGAGTTAAAGGGAGACTGAAGGGGCTAGGTGCTGGAAACGAGACTGTCTACATCTTGTTTCCAGAAAATGGATTACTCTGCTGGTGGCTGATTCTTGGATCTCCTATCATGAGATCTGAACCCTGGGTCTGATGTACGGTGAGGCGTGCGATTGGCATTTGCAGAAGCCTTGACATCCCACACTGCAGTTCATGATTGGTGTCAAAGAAGCGTATTAAATGACTGCCAGGCCGGTGATAAGACCAGTTATTACCGAGGTGCAGTTTCCCCAGGTCTGAAGACTTATAGTGGTGCCACTGAAGCATGCTGGTTAGAAGATAAAATTTAATTAATAATTTCCTTAGAGGCTAACAGTCTATTACAACTTTGTTCCTTGCTGTTCTCTGCAATGACCTTATAGCTCATAAACATTACAGATGCATGCTTGGTCATAGTCTCATCTTCAGGTCTAATTTATGGCTCAGGTTGCATTGTATAATTAGCTAGTCCGAAATAAAGGTTTTCAGATGCTGGAAACATTTAAAATAGACTCTGCATAAGGTAGGTGTATGCCTCCCTCCCTTCTGTTCAGTTCAATGCATGTAATAGATAGTATACTTTCCTGTGTTAAGAATACACATATGATGAAGCTGGGGATGAAGGTGAAATCTGCATTTGAGTTATATATAGGGGACAAATTGTGGTTTGTGTTGGATTTGGAAAGTCTGGACACTAAATTAGGTAGCTTTTTTTGTATTCCATAGAGTAGCTCAAACTAAGTTATGTTTAGAAACACAAAATTGCAAAAACAATGATGTAAGACGGGTTTAGATATTTCTCCACTACGGTAAAACACCTGTTTCTTTATATGTGACTACAATTTATTTTGGACCTATTATGTTCACAACACTGTAGAGCTTGGTAGAAACAAACAGATAACAAAAAGCCTCAGTCATCTCTGGGATTAGTGCCTCAAAACCAGAGAAGCAGTATATGTTTAATAAATATCTGTTGAATGCATGCATCAGTGAATTGATTGTGGAATATTTTATACTTTAAATTATTATTTAAAATGAGCAATGTTTATATGGTCAGAAAAGTAACAATAAACTAGATTTTAAATGATAGTCACTGTCTTCCTAAAATTGAGAACCAATGTTTGCTGAATGCCTCCTTCCAGGCTCTGTGCTACGAGGAATACAGAGAATACAGCAGTGAATACTGGTTCAGACTTTAAAGGCTGACTGTCTAACAGCAAAAGCGACTCCCTCAACTTGCCAGAATAAAGCCCAAACTCTAAGTATTACATTTTCTACAATTATCTTTGGCATATTCCCCTCCCTATCCTATGCTATATCAAAACTAGATGGGCTTTGTTTTAGTGCGTGGCCAGAATAGAGTCTGAAATGCCTGTTGAATATATAACATAAAAAGAAAACTAATCACTATGAATCACTATGCTGTTTGCTGTTGGCATTCCCTCTGATTAGATGTTCTTCCTCAGTTGCTAGTCCATGACAACTCTCGTTGCCTGTTCTTCAGGATCTAGTTCAAATACCACCTAGAACATAGAAGTGCGTTGTTGATATTCATTTCATTTGGTCACTGAGTCACTGATTTGTATATATCTCACCTCATTCTAAAATGGCTAAGGCATCACATGTTAGAATTGCACGGAAGGAGAGGAATATCTATGCTTTGCGAAGATACAGTTGTCAGTGCCAAAGCAAGCCACTTTATTCCAATTCTTACCCACATTCCAGATGATGATGAGATCAGTTAAAACAGTTAACACTATTGACAGAGCACTTGTTATTTACTCTGGACCATGTTCACTTTTTCATATATAATTATTTCACTTACATACACAATGCCACCATGATATATGTATTATTATTCCCATGTTATAAGTGAAGAAACGAAAACAGACACACTAAGTAAACCTGCCCCAAATCACATCATAACAATAGGGTGAGTATATCAACCCAGGCCTAAGTCTAAATCATTGCTCTTAGCCGCTACATTATCCTCTCTCTCTCTTAGTTCTCAGCTAATGACAAACAGATGTGAAAGTGTGTTTATTGAGCTGTATCCTTGAAGAAGGCAACCTGAATATTCCATTTGCCTGTCTGATGCCAACTATCCAAATTTGTGTAGTCACTTGACCACCTGGATATTTAGTTTACGTTAACACAAAAATCTGGATATTTGAAAAACTTTGGTGCTCAAGTAAGCATTTCAAATCTCATCTAAATTCCTAGCTTCGTATGATACCCAGGTAAGGCATTTTTTATGAAAACAGAACATAGGAGATCTGAGCTAAGAAAGAAAAAAGACAAAATTTTAGACAAAAAGTATGTATTGCTTAATCAATACCAGTGGAAAAAAATGAATTTTCCTGTAGCTTATCACAACATTTCACAGAATCAGAGTTGTCTCAATGTGATACTTTATGAAAACAGAGTATTCCAGGATATTATAACCAGATTAAATCTAACTGAAAGTCAAATAAAGGGAGAAAGATGCTAGGAATGAAATAAATTTTGGCTTAATCCAGATTCATCACCAATTGATATGATTGAGATCTGTGTCCCCACCAAATCTCATGTTGAATTGTAATCCCTAAAGTTGGAGGTGGGGCCTGGTGAGAGGTGACTAGATCATGGGGGCGATTTCTGTTGAATGGTTTAACACCATTTCCCCTTGGTGCTGTCGTCACGATAGTAAGCTCTCTTGAGATTTAGTTGTTTGAAAGTGTATAGCACCTCCCCCACCCATGTTCCAGCAATTTTAAGTGCTGGCTCCCCCTTTGCCTTCCACCATGACTGTAAGTTTCCTGAGGCCTCCCCAGGGGCTGAGCAGATGCTAGCATCACGCTTCCTGTACAGCCTGCAGAAATGTGAGCTAGTTAAACCACTTTTCTTTATAAATTACCCAGTCTCAGGTATTTCTTTATAGCAATGCAAGAGTGAACTAATACATTATCCATTGTCATAATCGAACCAGAACTCTCCTATAGATACTGAGGATCTTAACATGTTGTTTCAAATCAAAATAAAGACACCATTCTGAACCCTCTTTACATTTAGAATATGCCACCTTATATATTCATCCAGAAAACTCAGGATCTAAAAGTTTTCCCTAAAGCAGCTGTTCCTGGGGTATACCCACCAATTTATAAAGTGATAAAGTCCAAAGAGATAGCCCACAGGAATTCACACTTTAGCCTGACTGATGACTACCTGATTCCTCCAGTTATTGGCAAATTTTGTTTGCTGTCTCTTGATTTTTAATTCTTACATAAGTCATATCATATACAGCAAAGGACATAATATTCTTCAAACTTAACACCTCCGTACTCAATAGTTGTTTTTTCCCTTGCCCATGTTGTTTTTTAAGAGTTGATCCACAGTTTTTCAAACTATGCTTCATGTATGGTGACTACCTTGGTGTCTGAACTTTCCTTGGTTATTTCACTTATAAAATGCCTGAACTTAATTGAAGGGTGAGAGAGAGAAGAAGGGAGTGGAAACAGGAGAAGAAAGACAAAAGTAGAGACAGAGAGAAAGAAAGAGAGAGAGGAGGAAGGAAGGAAGGTAGAAAAGGAAAGAGAGAAAGAAGGGGGAATGTGGCTAGAAAGGTGGATGCAAGAGTATCATAGAGTCAATATGGAAGAAAATCCTTTAACCTATCACATAGACTGATTCAAATTCTACTTTTAATAAATTTCTTCCCAAATATGAAAAAATAAGTAGGTATAGTAAGAGTTTTCAAGAATATTAAAAAACTGAAAACCATAAAAAGTCTGAGAATAGAGGATAGGTTCATGAATTAAGGTTAATATGATGGGTTTTCTGAACGACTGAAAGTCACATGATATAAGAGTATCTGATGACATGTGTGTGATTTATTCCTAATACAGAATCATGCATGGTCACAGTCTCATCCCCAGGTTTAATTTATGGCCCGGGCTACACTACCTCATCAGCTGGACTAAAATGAAGATGTTCCGATGCTGTGAACATTGCAAATTCGGCATAAGTTATAGTGTGGTATAGCATAAGTCCTGATTTCATTGAAAATATATATGCATTGAATAAAAAGACAATTATTTCCACAAAAATGTTCACAAAACATACCTTTGGGTGCTTTAAGCATCCCTTGTTCTGGATCTGTCATTTTTCCTTCAGTTGATTAAATAGCATAAGCAATTTAAAATTTTTCTACTTATGCTTTTTGCATTTTCTCTATTTTCCAAAGTTCACAGAACTTTTATAATAAGGTAAATATCATGCTATTAAAAATAAATTAATGTCAAAGGCTGTAAATCATTATTTTTTAAAAACACTCCTTTAACACAAAGCACCCAAAAGGAACTTGTTGGAGGTGGATGCCTCTCTTTGCAATGGTCAACAAATACAAGATTGCAGACAATGCATTTGCAATTCTCTGACAGCTGTTATGAGAATTTCCCATGAACAGGAAATGAAGCCTCTGAGGAATAAGGACTTGAATCACTAAATATCAATTCCATCCCAGAGCACTGCAGAAATTTTGCTACTGTCTGATCAGGGGATAGAAGGAGCAAGAAGGCTGTGCTTCTTCCTCAGAGAATGACATTATTAACTTATCATATTAGAATATCAAGGAAGGTAGGCGTGTGTATATATCTTTCTGTGTGTACCTGTCTATACGAGCTTAGCAGGTAATTCCCAGGCCTACAAAACTTGGCACACAAAAGCAGCAGCAGCATCAAAATGGTGAAGGATTGATCAGAGTACCTCAAAATCTTACGTGATTAAAAAGAATCTCAACTGGTTAAAATTTTACCTTTTCCCTCTTTAATTGTAAATAATAACATTGAATGTTTCAGCCTATTTTTTCCCCAAATTGTATCCAACTTCCAGTTTTTTCTGTAAATAGCATGATGTACAAAGGTTTTCTCAGTAAACAGCTATAGAAACAAAACAAAACAAAGATTTACTTACAACTAAAAGTGTGAGGACAGTCTCTCCATCCTCTAAATGACTAGATTGGATTCTTACATATTTAAAAAATAGATGTAGTCATTATTTTAAAGTCAAGGATGTTCCCATATCACCTACAAAATTGCTGTGAATGTAAACTCTTCCAGATATATTTTGATTCAGAAATATATTGCCACTTGGGCCGGGCGCAGTGACTCACGCCTGTAGTCCTAGAACTTTGGGAGGTTGAGGCGGGTGGACTGCCTGAGCTCAGGAGTTCGAGACCAGCCTGGGCAACATGGGGAAACCCCATCTCTACTAAAATACGAAATTTAGCCAGGTGTGGCAGCTTGTGCCTGTAATCCCAGATACTCAGGAGGCTAAGACAGGAGAATCGCTTGAACCTGGGTGGAGGTTGCAGTCAGCTGAGATCACACCACTGCACTCCAGCCTGGGCAATAGAGCAAGATTGCGCTCTCTCTCTCTCTCTCTCTCTCTCTCTCTCTCTATATATATATATATATATATATATATATATTCCTCTCTCTCTCTCTCTCTCTCTCTCTCTATATATATATATATATATATACATATATATATATATATGTATATATATATGGGTACTTAGAACACTGATGGGAAAATTGATTTGAGACAACATTCCTTGGGGTTATTAGTTTCCCCCAGTACAATCTTATTTATCCTATTCACACCTTCAGTAAATATCATACCTTCCCATAATAGTAAATCAGAATGAACATCAATTAGAATTGGAATTCTAAATATGTACAATCTATATATAATGTAAATATATACACTCTATAGTTGATCTTAAATATACTATTAAAAATGTTAGTTCAAGTTGGCGAACATATCAACACAATTTCTTTTTGTCTGGATCTTAGCTCTTCAGAAGAATAACTGCCCTCTTGATTTTAAAACATTATTCATTTTTCTAGTTAAATAAACATTTTCACATCACAAAATAAGGTTCTATTATGTTAACTTTACAGAATATTGGTTTCCTGGTGAGTTCAGGATCAGACATATTTGACTTGTCAGAATCATGAAATTGTAGGATTGGACATACATAAGTTAGATACAAATTTAGAAAGGAATAAAAGACATAGAGAATCAACTTTTGGAATGAATGATTGCAAAGAATAAAAACAAATAGAAAATAAGAAGCATCCAAGAGTGCATCACACCCATGGAGAATAAAATGCAAACGTAGTACTCTATTTTATTTGGCAATAAATAAAAAGTACATTGTTTACTTAAATATTAGTCATTGCTTTTCAACTTTTAGTGATAACTCACCAAATAAACCTTCAACCTTAATAGTAGTTACAACACAGAACATAAACACAATCAACCCCGACGATATAGAAGAAGAAGAGTATAGAAAGGAGGAAGGAAGTGAGAGCTAACGTTCTCATCTAACACAGTGGGAAGTCAAGATAAAATAGCTGGCTGGGCACAGTGTCTTATACCTGTAATCTGAGCACTTTGGGAGGCTGAGGCAGGCAGATTGCTTGGGCCCAGGAGTTCAAGACCAGCTTGGGCAACATGGTGAAACCCTGTCTCACAAAAAATACAAAAATTAGCTGGCTATGGTGGCACACACCTGTAGTCACTGGTACTTAGGAGGCTGAGGTAGGAGGATCACTTGAGCCCAGGAGGTAGATGCTGCAGTGAGTTATGATTGTACCACTGCACTACAGCCTGGGCAACAGAGTGAGATGTTGTCTCAAAAACAAACAAAAAACAATAGTTTAAGTTGGTAAAACAAGAAATAAAAGTTTCACTGTGACATTTAAAGTTACAAAGGCAAGCAACAGAACTAAAATAATAACTAGCAAAAATCGGAATGGAGTAATTAAAGAGAGTTGGATAAGTTATGGAAGCAAATCCTCATTTTTCACAATGAGGAGTTAATATAAATATATAAAATGTATATATCAAGAAATAGTGATTTGTGCATGTTCTCACTGATAGGTGGGAGCTAAAAAAGTTGATCTCATGGAGGTAGAGAGTAGAGTGGCAGGTACCAGAGATCAGGAAGGGCATAGGGGAGGGGAGAATAAAGAGACATTGATTAATGAGTACAAAAATATAGTTAGATAGAAGAAGTAAGTCCTAGTGTTCGACAGCACAGCAGGGTGACTGTAGTTATCAATAATTTATTGTATATTTTAAAATAGCTAAAAGAGTAGATTTGGAATCTTCTCAACACAAAGGAATAATAAATCTTTGAGGTTATGGATATCCCAAGTTATCATGATATGATGATCACACATTGTATGCATGTATTAAAATATCCTGTGTATCCCATTAATATGAACAATTACTGTATATCAGTAAACTATAATAAACTGAAGGAAAACAAAGAATCATTCAAGACTATGTAGATACTATTGAGAAGGACTCATTTCAAGGGTCTTTTCTGAGCTTTGGGATAACTCTAGACACTGCCCTCCCACCCCACTTTTCTGTGATACACATATCAGGAAACACTACTTTAATTTTTTTGAGATGGAATTTTGCTCATGTCACCCAGACTGGAGTGCACTGCAATTTCTGCCTCCCAGGATCAAGTGATTCTCCTGCCTCAGCCTCCTGACTAGCAGGGATTACAGGCACTACCGCCACCACGTCCAGCTAATTTTTGCCTTTTTAGTAGAGACACGGTTTCACTATGTAGACCAGGCTGGTCTTAAACTCTTAACCTCCAGTGATCTACACACCTTGAACTCCCATAGTGCTGGGATTACAGGCGTAAGCCACCACGCCCAGTGGAAACACTACTTTAAATGCATTATTGTGGTTCACCCAGGTTGCCAGGTGCTCCTGTAGACAGTCAGCCAGGTGCCAATTATGAAGTTGGCACCTTCCTGATTATCCCACATCCTGATAAGGAAAACATATGCTGCCACTTCCTGAAACCCCTGGCTGTACCCACCTGGGGCTCCTGACAACCAACGATCACTGAAGTGCTGCTCATGGGGGCAGGTCACTTCCAGGTAATTTAAGACATTTACATTGCCTTCTGCTGTCTCTGAGCTCTTAACTTACAGCTCTTTTCTGTTTGTGTATAAACTCGTTTAGTCCTTTGGCCATATTAATCCTCCTTGGTATCATTTGGAAAGAGATGATATTAGTTCGATTCTCTCTGACTCTCCCTACAGCTCCCCAAACTGGTAGGAAAAAAATGAAGACACATTTGGGTATGATGTAATCTGTCAAGTTCCTTCTTATTACAGATCAATCTCTAGAGAAAGACAAAGGCTCTCGAAAACAATAAAAAGGTGAGGCCTCTAAAATTTTCTTTAATTCAGCCATCTCGGGAAGCTTTTCTTTATAATGAAGCTAACAACAATAACTCTTGTTATCTATGCTTATTATAACTCCAGTCGAATACATAACACTATTGGGTTTATCTTGTTCATTTTTCATAATAAATCCCTATTTTACAGATAAGAAACTGAAGCATAGAGAGGTTAAGGATTTTCCCATGGTCATGTGGCTCTTTAGCAGCAGATGTGTTAACTTTAGATCTGTCAAAAACCAAACACACACAAAAATGGTGTTTTTTTGTGTGGCCCTATTATTTTTCTTGCCATGGCCTTTGTCGAAGGTTGCAAACTTGGATGCCAGGCAGATAAACTTCCTGAGGGGAGCAGGCTGGAAGGGGAATATGGCAGCCTGGAATTCTCCTACATGATCTACAGGGGATTACTACAGGCCAACCCCAGCTAACTGTGGCAATGAAGGCCATATGTACACACTGTGGCCACAGAATCAGATTTGTCAAGGGAAGATGGAAATATAGATTTTTTTTAACATTTCAACTTGTATGTTTTTTAAATGTTGGCAATTCATTTAAAAAACATTTTAACTGGCTGATCAAAACCTTCTGTAGGGAGAGTTCAGATCTTGGGCCACCAGAGCGTCTACCCACTATATTCTTTCTTTTTTTTTTTGAGTTGAAGTCTCACTCTGTCACCCTGGCCAGAGTTCAGTGGGGCAATCTTGGCTCACTGCAACCTTTGCCTCCCGGGTTCAAGTGATTTTCTTGTCTCAGCCTCCTGAGTAGCTGGGACTATAGGCATGCACCACCACACCTGCTAAGTTTTGTAATTTTAGTAAAGATGGGGTTTCACCCATGTGGGTCAGGCTAGTCTCGAACTCCTGATCTCAGATGTTCCACCCACCTTGGCCCCCTAAAGTGCTGGGGTTACAGGCATGAGCCACTATGTCTGGCCTATTCTTTCTTTCTTTAGGCTCAAATCTAAAAAGGTGTGATAATAACACGTTGCTTCAATGAAACACTGCATCTTTGGCTTTTACATTTCTCTCTCTCTTCTCTACTATAGTTAAGGAGTTGAGTGACAAACTGTCTTTCTCATGTCTGCTCGCAGAGGCAAAGTCAAAACTGAGCAAGCCTGGTGGAAGCCTGATTTTCTAGCTGGAAATGAGAATCCCTCCCTCCATCTCCTCCAGGCTGTTGTGTGAGCGATTGCGCAAGTTGCCTCCAGCTTTCGCATGTGGTTCAGCTACATACTGGCTTCTACTGAGTCTAGCTATATTTTGTTTTGGAGAAGAAATAAGATAAACTTCCTGTTAGACTCCAAAAAATATAGCTCAGCTTCAATCTTCTCTGCTCCAATTTTGGAGACAATGGTAAATTCCACACTCATCAACCACGTTTCTTTTTTTTCTTTAGCACACCCTGGTTTAAAGGAAAAAAAAAAAAAAAGGAAACAGTAACCTCCAACGTAGGGAGGTTGAGGTTGGACAGAGCAACCTATAGTTGCAACATTAAGTAATTTGGAAAATTATTTTAAAAATCTACGGTGAGGCTGGGCACAGTCGCTCTTGCTTCCCAGCACTTTTGGGAGGCCGAGGAGGGTGGATCACCTGAGGCCAGGAGTTCAAGACCAGCCTGGCCAACATAATGAAACCCCATCACTACTAAAATTAGAGATTAGCCATGGGTGGTGGTGCATGCCTGTAATCCCAGCTACTCGGGAGGCTGAGGTGGGATAATCACTTGAACCTAGGAGGTGGAGGTCGCAGTAAGCCGAGATTGTGTGCCATTGCATTCCAGCCTGGACAATAGAGCAAGAGTCTATCTCAAAAAAAAAAAAAAGAAATCTATGGTGAAGGGTACTCTTTAAATATAATCCTTTGATTTACAGCTAAATGCCCTGCAACAACCGAAACAAATCTCTCTGCTTTGGGGTTTTGACTATCAGATCTCTAAATTCATTCATCCCTCTCAGTTTTTTCCAGAGATCTTAGCATCAGCAAATCAATCTTGCTCACTGTTGTACCCCAGCACCCTGGCACAAACGTTGGTAAATATTTGTTGAATAAATGAATACAATGAAAGAAGGGCTCAGATCAGTTGGGACCAAGATAATATCTATGTAGTGATTTATTCATTCAAATATGTTGGAATGAACTCAGGTCCCTAAGGAGCATGTTCCAGGAACAAAAGGTGGCCCCTGCTGAGATCACTGTGAGGCTTTTGTTTTGCTCTGTAGGGTGGAAACCGAGGGCAACAGCTGATTGTGTCTTGACAAAAGAGTAGGAAGGAGGATTTCTGAGTGAATATGTGAGTGGAAAGGAAAGCGAAAATAGCCAAAACTTGGGGGGCAAATGGGTGAGACCTGGGAAAGAAAAGAGACATTGGGGATGTGACATAACTCTTTCAGCCTCTCCATAAAACCTTCAGTAACATATTCACTATCATCAATTATTTTAGAATCAAGTAACATGGTCAGTATTAATAGTATAGCTATCATACATGCTTAACATAGAAAAGCAAATATAAATACAACAAAGTTTCTGGAGCAAACAGTCCCAGGTGAAACAGCTAAAGAAATAAAACCTTATACTGCAACATGAAAATCACTCAGAGGTACTCGAAAACACTGTTGATTTATGCAAAGACATTTACTGAGCATTTACTATGTGCCTAGTGATGTTATGTCAAACAGGACAGTCATGGGCATGGTCCCTGCCCTCAAGGAGAAAGAGGCAATACATCTAAGAAATACGCTGTATCGGTAATGGGGGCTTTGAAGGGAATAAAGACGAGGTGGTATAAGATAATGATAATGGATTGGATTCAATATTAACTAGGTGGTCAGGGCTGTTCTCTCTGAGCCTAAATGTGAAGGATAAAAAGAGGCCAGCCATAAGAAGGGCTGTGGATAAAGCTTTCCAAGAAGAGGGAAGAGATATGTGCAAATGGCCAGATGTAGCAGATGGTCAGACAGGCAGGGGCCAGATCAGGCAGACAGAGAACATTACTAGGTCTGCAAGGATAATGGGTAGAAGGGCAGAGTCTCAGGGAAGTTGACTGAAATGCAGAGGTAAAATGTAATCACAACAGAAGGGCCTTGACATGCCCCATCTCTGGGGGAAATGTTCTCAAACACTAGCCCTCCAGGGGGCAGGAAATAATGTAGTCTAGTTAATTGCCCTTCGGGACTGCTCTGTGTATGAATGTAAAACTAGGGATTATCCAGCCCCAGATGCAAATGAAAAGGGCACAGTGGGTCACTGGTTTTCCTGAAGACTCTTCTCACTTGAGGTGGAAGTGAAAATGCCAATTATCCTCATTTCTGTGGAAGGGAACTGGGAGAGGAGAAACACCAGAGAATTGTGCTTCCGATTGGCTTGAAAATCATAACAACCACCCCAAAATTAAGAGAACAGGAAAAAAAAAAGCCCTTTGCTCTTGGGACCTTAAGTGATTAGAAAGAGTTGTTATTTGGCTGATTTTCACACTTCATTAGCATATGCATGATTTAATGAGGGAACATGCTGGGGGGCTGGCACGGGTGAGGGCAGCTCTTTCTACCCACAGACTAGAAACTGGGGCAGTAGCATTGGGAGTGCTTAATTACGCCAGCAAGGCAACAGAGATCAGTGCACAAAGGGGGATGAGCATATGATGGGGCCTCGGAACAAGTATAGTAAGATACCCCAATGTTTGTCTTCACCTATGAGCACACCTGCACTGAGCCATAAGGCAGCACTGCCTAATACCTTTCACAAGGATAAGTCCACCTGTGATAAACCTCACACTCCCTCCTTCTCTTGGCTTGATCAGACACCTGCATTTTCTTCTCCAAAAATCCTGCAATGCCAAGAAGAATGAAGCATTATATTATGATTGTCCACATTCCATTTAGCATTGAAGAGAGGAAGAAGCAAGTGGGATAGTGTTTTGGGAGAGGAATAAAATAAACTCTTGAGGGAGAGTTAAGCCTTCACATTTTAATTCTGAACTATGCTAGAGTAGACACACAAGTGAAGCAGAAAGGACAAAAGGCACAACCAATGCTGCAAATTTATCAATGTTTAGGCTTTCTTTTCCTCCATTCAAAACACCCAAAAGGAAGATGAAAAAGAAGAAAAGGAAGAAAAGGCAAAGAGAGGCTACCTGCAAAGGAAGGACTCAACTATGCCCAATCATCTGTCTTTTAGGACCTGTTTCTCTGCTTGTGTCCTTTGGAAGGACATATGTATAACACAAAAAGTAATGAGTAGAATGGTGCGGGTCTTTTTGAAAAGTGGCAGGGAATTTTACAACTATCACACCATCCCTTACCTTAGCACCACGTTCAATGTCATGTAACTATCATACTGCTAAACCTTGTTCCATTGGTCTATTCTGAGATATGTTGCCAATCTTTTTCTGCTTCTTACACCTCTTCAGTGTCAATTCCCCCTTTTTATATTAAGAAAATGTTAATTTTCATTTTTCAGTCCCATCTGCTGTATGGACATGTGTGTGTATGCATGCACGTGTGTGTCTGTACACCTTTAAGGCCTGAGCTAATCGGCATACTCCCTGCCCCTGGCAACAGTGATTGGTTCAGGCATTAAAAAAAAATCCACCTTGGACCAATGAGAGTTAGGTCCAGATTTTCACTGCTACACTGAGAAGATTCCAACATATTACTTTTACTCTCTTCACACTCACTCCTCAAAGCTCTCCAAACATGTCAAACATTTTCATACCTCTGTGCTTTTGCAGATGCTATTCCACTTCTTGAATGAATGAAGAAATCCATCAGTTCTTCCATATGTTATTTTGGCTTGAATCCCCAAACCTTATGCTACCATATTTAATTTAATAAGCACATGCTCACTACTATTTATTATACCAGACCACTGGCTGTCTCCCAGCAACCCATTCTTTTCTTCTTTCGCCAGTAATCCCCTAACTTTCCCTTTTCTTATCCTCAAGTAAAATTTGGGAGGTGCTGATTCCTCCCTTCACATGAGAGTGAGGTCTTAATTGGCCTGATTCATCAGGTATTCCATCTTACTGAATATAGGGAATAAATTTAGGGATACGCACAGAATCCAAACAGAGCTAATGAGATGTTAGGAGATGTTTCCTAAGGATTGAAGGAGATGTGGAGCCCTGTACTATGGCAGACAATTTTCTAACACAAAGAGGCTGGAGCAGCTGCTGGGTCTACATAGAAAGCAGAGGACAGAGACTATTGAACCTGGTGACATAGCGAGGCTCTAGATCAAGCCTTACCCAAAACTAGTGTTCTGTTGAACTTTTAAGGTGTATGTGCCTAATTTTTGATTAAGCAAATTTTTAGTAGAAATTTTCAGCCTGTTTAACCAAAACATTTCTGGCCAATACAGTGGCAAAATGTTAAATAGTTCAAGAGCCCAGCTAGAAACCTGCGGGAAATTATAAACTATCTTCTAAGTCAATGTCGCATTGTTCATGCATTCATCTATCTAACATGTAGTTGACCACTTACTTTATATGCCAATTACTATTCTAGGATGTTGAAGGTATAACGATGAATAAAACAAACAAGTATCCTCTTGGAACACGGATTCTGGCAGAGGGAGACGTGTAATAAACAATAAATAAGTAAAGTACACAGTATGTTTGAAGGTACTATTGGGGAAGCAATAGAATAGGTTAAGGCAGAGCAGAAAGGCTAAAGGTGCAAGAGGACTGCAATTTCAAATAGGTACTCAAGAAAGGCTTCATTGAAAAGATAACACTTAAAGACTTGAAGAAGTAAGGAAATTGGCTATGCAGATGTCTGGAAGAAGAGACATGAAAAATTGCTCATCATCACTGGTCATTAGAGAACTGCAAATCAAAACTACATTGAGATACCATCTCATGCCAGTTAGAATGGCGATCATTAAAAAATCAGGAGACAACAGATGCTGGAGAGGATGTGGAGAAATAGGAACACCTTAACACTATTGGTGGGAGTGTAAATTAGTTCAACCGTTGTGGAAGACAGTGTGGCGATTCCTCAAGACCTAGAAATAGAAATTCCATTTGACCCAGCAATCCCATTACTGGGTATATATCCAAAGGATTATAAATTGTTCTACTATAAGGACACGTGCACACAACCGTTCATTGCAGCACTGTTTACAATAGCAAAGACTTGGAACCAACCCAAATGCCCATCGATGATAGACTGGACAGGGAAAATGTGGCACATATACACCATGGAATACTATGCAGCCATAAAAAACGATGAGTTTGTGTCCATTGTAGGAACATGGATGAACCTGGAAACCATCATTCTCAACAAACTGACACAAGAACAGAAAATCAAACACTGCATGTTCTCACTCATAGGTGGGTGTTGAACAATGAGAACGCATGGACACAGGGAGGGGAGCATCACACACTGGGGTCTGTCAGGGGGAAATAGGGGAGGGAAAGCAGCAGGTGCGGAGTTGGGGAGAGATAGCATGGGGAGAAATGCCAGATATAGGTGAGGGGGAGGAAGGCAGCAAATCACACTGCCATGTGTGTACCTATGCAACAATCTTGCATGTTCTTCACATGTACCCCAAAACCTAAAATGCAATAAAAAAAGAAAAGAAGAAACTGCCAATGCACTTCCAGACTGGAGAGTTCAAGCAGCAGCAAGAAGGCTGTTGAGCAGGCAGAAAGCAGTAGGAAGTGAGGTCAGAGAATAAACTGAAGGGCAGATGATGGTCTTGTAGGCCATCATAAGGGCCCTTTTTTACACTGAGTGAGGAAGGGAGTGATTGAAAGATTTTGAACAGAAGAGTAAGGTGATCTGACCTAACTTTTTAGACTCAATATAGCTACTGTGTGGAGAAGAGATTTGCCAGTCAGCAGTAAAAGTAGAAGCAGGGAACTGCTGCAACAATGTACATTAGATACTTGCTTGCATCCACATGGTAGCAGTGAAAGTGATGAAAAAAGATTAGATTCTGTGTAGATTTTTTTAGTACATTCAATAGAATTTTCTGATACATTGCATGTGGAGTGTGAATAAAGAATGACTGCAAGGTTTTTGGCCTGAAGAACTAGAAGGATGAAGTTGCTATCAACTGAGGAAGGGACAGTTGTAGGTGAAAAAGGTTTATTCAGAAGATAATCAGGAGTTCAGCTGGAAATATTAAGTCTAAGATATTTTATTAGACATCCAAATGGAAATTTTGAAGCAGCAGCTGCATATGTAAATCTGGAATTCAGGAGAGCGGACTGGACTAAAAACATGAATTTTGGAGTTGTTGACATATAGAAGAGATACTATTTCAAGTCACAAGAGTAGATGAAAAAATACAGGGAGTAATTGTAAATTAGAGTGGATCCAAGTAGTAATTCATTTAATTAACTTATTTAATCCCTACAATAGCCTTATTAAGTCAGTTGTTTTTGTTACTGTAATTTTACAACTGAGAAAATGGAGGCTCATGGATGTTAAGATCACACAACAGCTTGGCCAAGAGCATATATGCTCAGCTGTGTATAAAGACATAAATAGCTGAGCTGGGACTAAAACCCAGACAGTCTGACTCTAGAGTCTGTGTTCCTATTACCCAATATTGCTACCTATTCCCAAGTGGAATTTTTAAATCAGCTGATACATGTTTAGGGTTAGAAATAAGGAGAGTGTAGAGGACCTAAGAGTGGGCAACAGAGCTAAAAAGAATTCAGTTCCCTGTTTCTAGGGTTATACTGAGCTGCAACTACAATGCTGAGACACAGGTAAGGGCTGAGGTCATGGTATCTAAACACAGGGAGACCAGTTTGCTTGGTGGTCCCCATAGTCATATTCAGTAGATGCAGCTTTCTAGGTGACCGTGCCAAGACATTGATTCAGCAGGTATTGAGTAGAGCTCAGAAATTTCATTTTGACACGTTTCAGGAAATTCTGAATACTTTTTTGAGAAGTGCTACTATGGAAAGTAGACTTAGTTTGACCTTGTCCAATAACTCTTCATCCCAAAAGACCAATAAAATTGGCCTTTATCTTAACTTCACAAATAGGATTGTGACCGAAGAAAGATATCTGCACATAGCTAATGACTATAGCTTAGCTTGGAAAAATAGTTTGATACTCTTATGAAGGTCTTCAGTCTTCTTTTGTCAACCATAATCAATTTCCTGCTTGAACTGAAATTGATCTTCTTTTAGTCATGTTAGTAAATAAAATGATCTTGAACTTTGCACAGCAAATGGGAGGTCTGCACTAATTACTCATTGAAAGTGTGTGAGAAATTTACATCTTTCATTTGTCAGTGGAGACCCAAGCTTATTCAGATAACTTTACCTAACGACAGTTGTCATCAAAGTGTAATAGCTTTTAACTTATGCTAACAAGTGACTACACTTACAATAAACTGCCAAAGCAGAGCTATAAATAAAATGAGTTGCTATGAATGCCCACTTCCTTTTTAGTTCTGACTAAATAGACAAGTACAGAGCTGCTCAGAAATGCGCATATAATAACTCCAATAATTCTACAGTTGAGTAAGCCCAGAAAAACATGGAAAAAAGAGCTGATATTTGCTTCCAATCTGGTTTGAATCAAAGGTAATTGCACAAATGATTTCCTTCAATACCAAATGCCATTATCAACTGTTTGCACATCCTATTGCTCTATGTTTTTACTTAGGGTTTTGAAAACAGTCCTTATGAATTGTCTCTATTTTAGTGATATGACTAATCATATTAATATGGTACAGTTTCATTTTAAGAATTTTTCCAGAACCGCTGACTCATCCAATTTATTGGTTCCATTGGGAGCCAATCAAATTGGATTGGACTGATTTCTGAAACAGGAAAACCAAGACAACAAATAGTGGTTTCTTCACCCCGCCCCCTACTTTTTTGTGTGAAATGAAAATATGGAGGCAAAGAAGAAATAATTTTTAATCACATTATATTAAATGTTTACATAGCAATTTAGTGTAGTAATTAAGAAAATCGGTTCTTAGTTGCATGGTCATCAGCAGGTTACCAGTTTCTTTATCTATAAAAGGGGCTGGTAAAAGTACCCACCTCATAAGGACTGTTAAGAATATTAGATAGGCTCCCACTTCTGGGATTATAGCCAAAGGAAATAAAATCACTATCTTGAAAAGATATGTAAACTTCCATGTTAATTGCAGCGTTATTCACAATAGCCAAGATATAGAAACAACTGAAGGATCTCTCAACAGATTAATAAAGAAAATATGATATACATACAAAATGGAAGACTATTCAGCCTTAAAAAGAAAACCTTCCCATTTGTGACCACATGAAAGAACCTAACACATTATGCTAAATGAAATAATCCACACACAGAAAGACAAATACTGCATGATCTCACTTACACGTGAAATCTAAAAATGTTGATCTCATAGAAACAGAGTAGAAGGGTGATTACCAGGGGTTGAGGAGTGAGGTACCGGGGAGCTGTTGGCCTAATAAATTCCAGAGACCTAATATACAGCATGGTGACTACAGTTAGTAATGTGTTATATACTTGAAATTTGCTAAGAGTAGATGTTATTCTCATCACATATGCACAAAACAAAAAACCCACAGAACATAACCATGTGAGGTGATATGTTAATTAGCTTGATTGTAGGATCACTTTCACTAGGTATAGTATATCAAAACATCAGGTTGTGCAACTTAAATATAAACTCTTGTCAATTACATATCAAAGGTGAAAAAGTCAATTTGCTGATGAAAAAATAGAAGATTAGACAGAATAACACACATAAAATCACCAGCATAGTATCTGGCACATGATAATTCTTTGTCATCATTAGTGACTATCATTTTTATCTATGCACATTTTATCTATGCTCAACTGGGTATAAACATGCCTGCACATACACTATCCCTACTTTTTCTCACTTTGCATTCCACTATCGCACTCAGCTGCCTAGTTCCTGCCTAATAAGCATCTCTGTTTCACCTCTTCACACATTCATTCAGCGTGTTTTGCTACTGACTCAAACAATGGTACACCAATAGATAACATCCATATAGAAACGGCATTACAATGATCCCACATCTGAGGAGGATTTAAAATGCAGTGGCATCTTCTTCTTATCCAAATGGGTAATGAAAAAAACAAAGGACGTCTTCACGATGGATCCGTGTGTGCTGGTGAAATGAATTAACTCAAGAGATCTGCTCCCATACCTCCAAGTGTATATATGTCTCTTCCTTGAGTCATCACAAACGACAGAGTGAGCAGAACTTAAAATAACCCACCTGGCCTGACTAATGTGCAATGCAATTTTTATCAAGTGATAAGTTTAGGTTATTATGAGATAGAATGCCACTTCCTTAGCATCTGACTGCTCTGGTAGATACAAATGGCAAAACCTTCTTCTTCTTTTAATTTATATTCACGAGTGCCTACAATGTGCCATATACTGTGCCAAATGCCCTGGGTGAAGCAAAGGCAAATAAGACAAGATCTCTGAGATAAAGGTAATGATAAGCCACACAAATAGCATATTTCTATAATAACTAGCAGAGGACCTGGCTTATAACTGATGATTAATAAAGATTTGCTGATTGAACAAATGTACAATTTGGGAAGTCCTATCTACAGACTTAGGGTAGAAAACTGAACTAATCAAATCAAATTTAGGAAGCCAAAAGGCATTCTTTGTTTTGTAGCTTCTAAGTCTAGCCAGGAAACACACCTTTTTTCCTTAGTTAGGCCGTTGGTTCCCAGTGAGTACCATCATCTTGTGATTCCTGTTACTAATTAAGGTCCATTCTGAACTTTTGTAGTAGAGAGAGTGACTTCATGTAGTACCATTGGCAATGGGAAGAATTCACTTGATTTCACCAGACTGTGACTCCATCCCATAATTTCTTCTCCTTTTAAGGTGGAAGTAGTAAATCAGCTAAACTCTTCCAAAAGTTTTGGGAGTTAACCCTTTGTTAGCTCTCAATGTTCCCACTAGGTCCTTACAGCATGAAAGTGCTCCACCATGATCCATACAATAACAGGCACTGTTCCATTGCAATCAGCAGAATAAAGGGCTCTCACACACCCTCTTTCAGCTACCATTTGTAGTGTGACTACAATCATGCTTTAGCTTACAAGACACTCAAGAACCTGAGGATGCACCATCTGTGCATTCTTGTCATCACATAAAGCAAATAATTGCTTTTTAAAAAATCCATGCCACTATTGCTAATTTTTTAATTTCCACAAGCCACCCCACTAAACAATCTCTGGGTATTTACATAGTGTATTTGATTATGCAGTGATTTTGTGTGTATTGAACATTATACAGTGAGTCTGTGTATACTGAACTCGCCATCTGGATTTTTCAAACCAACTTTCCTGCTTCGTTTCTTTCATTTTTAGCAGGAGGACAATAACACCCATCTTTCTGGCCTCTGGAGGAATTAATGCTCTCAAGAGCCATAAAGCTGAAAGTCACTGCATCTGTGCTGAGTGTGATATAGCAAGGTATATTTGTAACCTTGTGCTTAAAGAAACCTATCTACTGCGCATCTCTGACTACCAGCAGCTAAGCACATTATTGTCATCAAATGATATTTAATGAACATGCAGTAGCTGTGTGGTGAGCTCCAAATTAATGGGGGACCCCTGAGAACCTAATTTTAAAACATTTTCTCCCTCTTTGTTATCTGTATTTGTTTGTTTCAGAGCCTGACATGTTAATTGGGGCTCAGGACTCCAAGGCACAACTGCAATTTTCCTTTTGAAAGCAAGAAAGTGGCTGCCTAAAGATGGCTGGCTTAGCTCCTGGAGTTCAGAGGTTCGCAGGGAGCTGTGCAGCCACAAGTGCCAGTCAGTGCCATGAATACGGAAGAAAACTGGAGCTTGTCTCAGGTACAGGCTGGGAAATAGACAAACAAGCCGTCAATCTTTCAGAGTCTCCCTTCTAGTAACCACTCCATCCAAGACAGGCATTTGTCTTATTTTTAGCCTCCTTCTCAGGAGCTTTCCATTTTTATCCCCAGTATCTTCAGGGACGTGGTGAGTCTGGTTTTGAGCCTTTAATTGGCTTTTACCCCCTAATTCTTTTTCATTCCCCCAGAAGGCAAATTGGCCCTTTCCTTGTCTACTTTATCCCAATTTTTTTCACTTGGTTGCCTCATTTTGTTTTTAATCTTCCAAGGAGACTTACCCTCTTCTCTCCCTTCACGTATCACTGGAGATCTGTCAAGCTCGCCGTAACCGTGGCTTCCCCAACCTTCCCCAATGAAGCCTTCCCTAGCTGGTAATTCATTTCTCTAATCCACAGCTTCCACAGTATTTGGTTTGGACACATTCTAAGATGATTCCTACCCATTGATAGGCATATGCAGAAGATAAATCTTCACACACCATACAACATTCACCAGCATACTAAGCCTAGAGCCGGAGCTTAGATTATTGTTAGACAAATGAATGCTATCATTTAAATAAGTACTTTATTAAAAGAATGTTCTACTAATGATAAAATCAACACCTAACATAATCTATGCATTGATACTGAGAACAAACAAAAAAATTATCAACAGTAGCAACAAATATTGACTCAGCAGTTAACAACGCTTGAGGCACATAGCGAGGTGCTTTGCTTGGATTATCTCTTTGAATCCTATCAATAACTTGATGAGGTAGGCACTAATACTATAGAAGGGAACTGTAGCTTCAGGAGTTAACTTTCTCCAGGGTATACAGCAAACAAACAGTAGATCTGAGAATCAGGTCCACGTCTGTCTGACCTAAGAGTTTGCTATCTTAGCCACTTCACTGCTTTTTTTCCTTGTGAGCCTGTTTAAAAGGATCTATTCCGGCTCAACCAGACTGACTTTGAGAATTTATAAAACCGTATATATAAAAATAGGTGACAGATACACTGAATATTCCAAGGTGACTTTTAAATATCAGTAGAAAATGTTAGCTGATTCCCATTCCAGGGCAGGCAGAACAAAGCAACGGTCAAAGAAAGTTTACCTACTCCCCAGTTCTCAGATGGAGTAATGATTCCTTCACTAAACAATGAGGAAGCCAATCGAAGTTCTAAGAGCAAATCTTGTTTTCTAGCAATGAACATATTTCTCCTTGTCTTTGACTTAGATGTTATTTGCACTAGCCTAATTTAAATTGTTAACACAGTACAAATTTTAACAGAAAGAGAGAGAGAGAAAGAGAATGAATATGAAAGATTTGGGTTGCTGCTGGTGGTAGTGGGGAGCTCTATTTTGGTTAAATGCCAGTACTATAAGAGTCCAAGGTCAGTAAAAGAGGTGTGAAACCAATTAGGGTTTCTCAGCTTCTGGCTGCTGGAAGATATACATATTGAACACCCAAAATATACAATTTTGTAAGGAGGTATCGACAGGCTACAGTCACTCTGCCATGCTGCACAATGGCATGGTGCCGATCTAGCCTGAGAAAACACATATCCACTCATGAGCCTTGGGTTAAAAGTGCTGCAACCCAAAAAACAGAGGTGAACAAAAGAGATTCAGCAAGACTGGGAATGAAGCATGAATCACGGATAGAAGAGATCACCATCAAAAGCTTAAGAAAAAATCTGCCACAGCTATATAGCTCTCTGCTAATGACAATGATTGTAATTTCTGCATATTTTAACAGATGTTCTGTTTATAAAACTGCAAACGAATTTAGGGGTTATGAATAAAGCCAGGAGGCCCTGGAGATGTTTCTTTGTATGATTAAGTGACCACAGGCCATTTGTTTTACAACAAAGATGCTCAATGATCCATAGTCCGTGATTTATACCAGCCCATGTATACTAATGGCTGATGTCTCCATGGTACTTCTCATTAGCATCAGAAGGCGGATTGAAGGAAAACAGATTATGGGAATAGTTCTCCCACTGCTCAACACGATAGTTCATTAGTGGGTGTGGAATCGATCTGATAAAAAACTAAGAAGATAATCATAAGCTGAAATTTGAATTATTATAACAATTAAGGAACCCAATTCAATGATGAAAGGAAGAATATGGCTTTTCATAGCTCTAGATCCATACATCTTGATAAACTGGAAATGAGAGGATATTCTGTAATTTCCAAATAAAAGTTAATTGTATTAAAATTTCTAATAATCAAAATCGTATTACTGACTTGTACTGATTACCCATCTATGCATTAGGCATTTAAATAAATTATCTCACTTCATTCTCACAACTGTGTATTGTAAGGATTCCCATGTACTTGTACCAGAAAGGCATCAAGGTTGGGGGCATCCCAGGCTGCTGGCTATTTCTTTTCTTCCTCAACACCCTTCTTCTTCTTGGTGAGCACTCTCTAATGCTCCCTCTACCAAATGAGTTTTCTCTGCTTCTTCATAGTCACTGCTGCCTCATTACTTCACAGCTCAGACTTGATCTCATAGTCTTCTTCCATCTTAAGTTCTCAGAGCTAAATACCCTGATGCTATTTTTTTCTAGTGTCAACTCCCAAGAGAAGAAATCTGAGAGACTCAGCTAAATTTTTTGGGGGGGATAAAGGGGACTAGGTCACATAAAAAGTCATAAGCCCATCTATGGATTGGCTACCTTTCTGTACTCCTGCCCTTCAGTCTAATCAACTGTGCTTGGATGAGGCAGGAATGACTCAGGGTTCAAGATAGGGGCCTCTCCAAGGAAATGAAACCAGGATCTCCAAGAGAGACCCACAGTCTCATGTTCATTGCAATACCATTCCCAATAGCCATATATGGAAGCAATGTAAATGCCTGTCAACAGATGACTAGATGAAGAAAATGTGGTGTATGTGTACATATATATACACATACATATATATATACTTGTATAGACACAGTTGTATATATGTGTGTGTATATACACTAGGATATCATTCAGCCTTTGAAAGGAAGGAAATCTTGCCATTTGCAACAACATGGATGAACCTGGAGGACATTATGCAAAATGAAATGAGTTAGATGCAGAATGACAAATACTGCCTGATCCCACTTATATGTGGAATCTAAAATAGTTAAACATAACAACAGAGAAGGATAGTGGTTAACAGGGGTTCAGGGGGTAGGGAATGAGAACGTGTTGGTTAAGGGGTACAAAGCTTCAGTTATGCAAAATGAATAAGTTCTGAAGATCTGATGCACAGCAATGTGACTATAGTTAACATTATTGTAATTGCAGACTTGAAATTCGCTAAGAGGGCAGATATTAAGTGTTCTTGCCATATATACACAGAAAGAAAGGTAACTATGTGAGGTGATAGATATGTCAATTAATTTGACTGTGGCTAATATTTTACAACACATACATCAAATCAAGTTGTATACTTTAAATATACACAATTTTAACTGTCAAATATACAATAAAACTAGAAAAAAACTAGGGCCCCTCTATAACCTTTTGAGTGGAGATCAGAGCACAGCAGATGCCCTTGGATGGGGAAATCACCATCAGTAAATCTAGTTCATGGTGAGGGTGATGGGAAGATACAGGCTGTGGGGTCAGGCTGCCTGCTTCTGTCTCTTATTGGCTGTAGGACCTTAGGCATTTATGTTAAAAGACTGAGCTTTATTCACTCACCCATAAAATGGGAATATTATAATTACTTACTTAATAAGGGTGCTATGAGAGTGAAAGGGATGTACAAGTGCTTAGCACAGTGCCTGGTGCAGAATCCACACTTAATAAATCCTAACTATTATCATAATCCTATTAATACATTTTATTTATAACAAATCATAATTGCAATAATAACTTCTCCGGAGCTAAGCCCAAAGTCAAAGATGAGTTAGTGCTCCAAGTGGCCCCACTTCACCATGCTGGAATGAAAGGAGGAGCAGCTGCATGTGTCTGTCATTCAAATCAACGGGGTAATTCTGTTTTTATTGTGAACAGACAAAAGCTGCCTCCTCGGCTTGGTCCAAATGATGAGATTCTTTATGACTAGCTGAGGTGGAGGCGATATTCTCAGACCTTCCTGAATGACTCTCACAAATACCCAATGGTTCTTGGAACTTAAGGAGTAATATCTGACTCTGAAGAACTTACCACAAATTTCAAGCTCTAGCCCCAGTTTCACACCCCCTTTTCTCCCATCCAGAGTTTTATTGCCCAAATTTGCTTTCCCTGCTCTCTCTAGAATGCATCAGATCCTTCCATTGGAAATGCCTGGGTCAGTACCCAACATCTGGCATAGCTAGCTCCAAATTTGTTGGATAATTAAATTCTACCCAAGAACTCAACAGGGGGGTGGCAAATGAATACCTGAGGGCACTGCCTAGCTTTGGAAATTTGAGTGCATATTATCACTATTTGTGTATACTTGTGAACACAAAAGAATTAGTAAGTGCTCCTGAAGCATCATCTCATTCCATCTGTTGTCAAAGTTCACATTAAGCACCAAATCCAAGTGAGGATAATGAGTTATGTGAAAATGAACTTGTTCTTGGAATTTCAATATCCCCAGGTGATGCAAATAGGCACAATTTCAGCTTGTTCTGAAAAATCCCAAGCTCTGGGACCTGAACATATGGTCCAAGTTATTTAGCCAGATAAGACATGGGATTTCCTACAAGTAGGGTTTTGTCAGCAGGTTGGTAAGTAGTTTTTCCTCAGTTTGGACACTCCAAATTCATGGTGGGGGTGGGATAAGGATATAGCGAGGTCTTTCCACAAAGGACATGCTTACAAAAAAAGGACATCAAGCCTTTAACTTGTGCCTCAAGGCTCAGAAGCCAGCATTAGTTAGTTATGCAAGTATTTTGAACCCACAGGACTTCTGGGGAATTGGAAGGAGTCCAACCTGGCTATTAGAACTAAGCTTCAGATAAATTTTACTCCTGTCCTCACTATCAACATTAATAAGATGTTCAAGGAGCTGGAACCAGAGCCATAAGGAATGTTCATGTCAGAGAAAGCAGAATACACAGGGAGAGGAGGACTGAAATTCAGCTTATGAATTGCTCCCTTCATATGCTCCAAATGCTACTTCTCTCTCACAAACATATTTATTCCATAGAGCACATGCCTAATGCCATCCATGTCTAAATGCTTTATAGCTACTATTATTTAGCTGAAATTAGAACACTTTTTAAGTATTAGGAGATCAAATCCCCAGGCAATTTGTAATGCAAAATTTCCCTGCATTGTGTATTTCTTAGTACTGTCTGAAGCCTGACATTAGAACTATGTAAGCCCCAGCAAATGCTTCATGTGAGGGAACAGTTTAAGACAGTGCTGGGGATTATCAGCCACATTTGTTAATTTTAGTACAATTTAGACACTTTTAAAGATAAAGGTCATTAATATTTTAACATATCATTAAATTTAAATTCAGGACTGAGAATGGTTCTAAGTGAGAATCTCACCAGTTTTAATCAGGCATTTAATAAAATTTATTTATGTTAAGAGAAATACTGGGTATCAGGAGAAGAAAACACAATAGAATGAATATTTGAAAATATTATATTCCAGCTAAGTCATGTGGCTTTATTTAAGTCATCATTAGCAGGCCTAGGAAATTAAATTTTTCAAAGCCCTGTGACATATGCAGTTCCTGAAAATATAAGGAAAGCTTAGCCCAGTCACCCTGGGGTAATGGTAAAGTATACGAACCCAAGTTAGGCATCCCCGGGTTTAAGTCTGACACTTATAAACGATGTGGTTTTTGGCAAATTACTTTGCCTCTCTAGGCCTTGGTTTTTCCATATGCATATTAGGGGAAATAACAGTACCTGCTTCATGCAGTTGTTGTGAGAAAATCAGGTAATAATTATGTAATTATAATCACAGCTATACATTTATTGAGCTAACGTTTATCGAGCATTAATTCCTAGGCACTGGGCATTGTTATCGGCATCTTAAGATACATTATTTAATCCTGACAATAACCCAATGAAGTAGGAACTTTCATCTTTGTTTTTAAAGATGAAAGGAGCCGGGCATGGTGGCTCACTCCTGTAATCCCAGCACTTTGGGAGACCGAGGTAGGCAGATCATGACGTCAGGAGATCAAGATCATTCTGGCCAAAATACAAAAAAATTAGCCAGGCGTGGTGGCATGTGCCTGTAGTCCCAGCTACTCAGGAGGCTGAGGCAGGGGAATTGCTTGAACCCGGGTGTTGGAGGCTGCAGTGAGCCAAGATCGCACCACTGCGCTCCACCCTGTTCAACAGTGTGTGACCTTGGATAAAAAAAAAAAAAAAAAAAAAAAAGAAAAAAGATGGGAGGAAATTGATGCTTAAAGAAGACCAGTGACTTTCTCCAGGTGTCACTACTAGCATCTGGCAGACCCAGGACTGGAACCCAAGGCTATCTGTGTAAAAAGTTGATAGTTATGTTGCCTGCTCTCTCCCCTCCATTCCCTCCACCCCTGCTCTGATCCATTGCATTTAAAATTGACTGTATTATCAATAACACCATAAACACCTTGAAAGCCAGGGCTGTGACTTGTCACTCAACAAATATTTGCCCGATGATATTGACTCTTCTGATGTTGTTTAGAAAGACAAAATCAGAATCTCTTTAGAAGCAATGAGGAGTCCCTTAGAAAGCTTAAACTGAAGGTAGGATGGAGACTGTGGATTTTCTGATACTATTATATGCTAGACACAAATCGCTTCAAACTGGAACAAAAATGGTAAACAGAATTATTGCAAAATATGTGCAAATGGCCTTGAAATCAAAGAGGAGCAGGTCACCTAAGGAAAAGCATGATGTTCAGTGCTTCACACTCCATAATGAGTTCTGGAGAAGAAATGAGGCTGGGCAGAAACAAGGCAGCCTAGGTGGGGCTTCACATCCAGAAGTGAAGAAAGCATTCTAACACTTTAATTTGAGGGGAGTATAACTTCTCAAACTCCAAGAGTTGCTTCAGCCTTCAGAATAAAGCTGTTGGGTCCCAAGATGGTAGCATAAACAACAGCAGTTCCCCTTGTCAAGCTGTGAGGTCAGATTTTATGTGCTGGGAAGAGATTAACTTTATTGCAAGGAGAAGGATTTAATTGCAGAGAGTGATTAGCCAAATGCTTAGATCAATAGAATGCAGGTCAAACTGTGCTCAGAAATAGCCATGGCTCTTATTACATAGAAAGTTGAGGACTGAGAAACCATTTGGGGACCCTGAGCCATTTGCACATGAAGTCATCTGCAAACCTTTCCCTAGACCGCAGAAGCACTCTTTTCTTTATCCAGCAATGATGGCATGCTGACTCAAGGAACATTCGCCCCTCCCCCCAAGCCTTGGAATTAGAGAAAGTCAATAAAACAGCTGGGATCCTTGAATGCTGTTTTCAAAAGTAGAGAAAGAATCCTGCCTGGTCTAGCTCTTTGTTGTCTAATTGCAACAAAAATCGATGGTTTTGAAAATGGAGAGCAGATAGATCATTCCTCATTTATCCAAGATATTTGAGCAGAAGATGGAGTGACACTGCCTAACATACTTTAATTTTTGCTCTAGCCAAAGCCCTCTCTATTCAATGAGTCCTATGTTTGTGTTGGTCTTATAATTCATCGATAGCAATGGAACATGGTAAAGCAGATGAGTCTGTAATACAAATTGCACCTGAGGGAAAAAAAATGGAGTGGTTTAAAGGTGGTATTTTATGTAAGTGACACCTTACTGGCTAACCAGGCATCCCAACAAGGTGAGACTATGCAGAGGGGACGCGGCTTAAGGGGAAGGCTGTGTTTGCCAGTTGGGAGCTCTAAATACGTTGCTGCCCCTGTGACCTACACCAGACAGGCAGAGGCCCCAAATTCCCTTAATTATCAGCAGCTCATTGAGTCAGAGTTCCTAGTTCTTATCATTTATTTTCCTAGAATCCAAATCATAGGATGGAAGAGACCTAGAAAGTGTCAAATCCCTACCTTGGCAACTAAGGCCGATAAAGAAGTAACATCAAGAAAAAGGCCAAATCTTTCAGAATTTTCTGGGAGGCTTGCAGGTAACATTTTACTCATCGTGAAAATACATTTGTGAGATATGGTGGATGACAAAATGAATCGAGTGTGCCACTGAACATATTGAGAAGCTAGGGAGACAGTGTGCTAAGTGCACATACACACATGTGCATAAGCACAAACACGCCTTTATCCAAGATTGCCTAGAGTCAGTGACAGGGCCCAGACTTGTCTAAGTTTCAGTCTCTCCCACCAAGATGTTTTAAGAAACTGTGCAGCTCAGGCCTACCAAGGAAACATTTTCTATTCCTTGACAGTTTGATGCTTCATCTCCACCTTTCCTACCAGGAGCTGCCATTAATTTTAGGCTCCCTAGGAATAAAACATACCTCCAGGGAACAGCTTGCATACGACCTTTAAGGTATTACTTAGCTTGTAAAATGGCTCTAGAATCTTGCTCGTGATATAGAAAAAAGAAAGAAAAGGTACCTGACTCTTTCCATTCCTTCGTGTTTTTGCTGTGTGGTCTCCTACGCAGACTGACCCCAAAGTTTTTATAAAGGCTTATGTTGTTGGCCATCATCATATCCAGCCTGGAGCTTTCCCAACATGAAAAGTGAAGCAACAGAGGTGCTGTGATATAATGGAAGGTACTCTGGGAAAAGAGTCAGCACATTTGAATTTTTACTCCAGCTTAACTAGCGGTCACCAACCAGGATAGTATGAACAAGTGGAGTAATCTCTGCCCTTTGTTATCCTTGGCTGACAAACGGAAAAAGGACATGACAGAATGTCATTTTGCAAACTGCTGAGTGTCATGTAATACAAGAGACTGCTGCTACCTGGGGAAGTACAGAAGTGCCCCAGACAGGGGAGCAGGCAATAGGGGACCTTAGTTTTAGCCTTGGCTCTACTTCTCATTGTCCCATGACCTTAGGTCTACCCCTATGGGTCTCCATTTCCCTATCTGAAAAAGAGGGTATTGGTCTTATGACCTAGGTGCTCTAAAGCCTTGTTACTCTAAATATGGACCCTAGACTAGGAGCATCTGGGAGAGCTGGGGGCCTGGCAGAAATGCAGAATCTTGGCTTCCACCCAGACCAACTGAATCAGAACCTGCATCTTAACAGACTCTTCAGGTGATTTGTTTGTGCATGAAAGCTTAAGAATCACTGGACTCCAAGATCTCATCTAGTTTTTTATTCGATGATTATACTATAAGTGGTCCCGTGTACTGCACTGTCACAGAACACCTATTTTGTGAGACAGTGGCATCACTAGCTATTCATGGCTAAGGAGGCATGGTAGTATTTTTTTGCTTATAGGTGTGCTTCAGCACAGTCAATATGAGACCAGTCAGTTCTGGCAGAGGAAAAGTTTGTCTTGGTTCTTATCTTTTTCTCTCTGATCACAAAGCTCACCAACACTGCTATCCGGACGTGGGTTTAGATCTACAAGGTGATCATATTTCATATTAAAAGATAATATGTCAAAGTTGCTAACATAATAACTTATGCCAGGTACAGTATTAAGTACTTTCATATAGACCTCATTTAATTCTTAAAACAGCCCCGGGAGTAGGTTCTTTTGCTATCCTCATTTCACAGATGAGAAATGTGAATCTTGGAGAAATAACTTGCCCAAATTCCAAGGTGGAACGTGACAGAGCCGGGATTTGAATACAGATCTGACTCACACCAGAGTATGTGCTTAATTGCTAGGGATATGCCCTCTCAAACTGCTTGGTTAAACCTCCTGGGATACCTGCTCTTTTTGTTGTTTCAAGACGGAGTTTCGCTCTTCTTGCCCAGGGTGGATGCAATGGCACCATCTTAACTCACTGCAACCTCCCACCTCCCAGGTCCAAGAATTCTCCTGCCTCAGCCTCCCAATTAGCTGGGATTACAGGCACCCACCACAACATTCAGCTATTTTTTTGTATTTTTAGTAGGGATGGGTTTTCACCATGTTGACCAGGCTGGTCTTGAACTCCTGACCTCAGGTGATCCTCTGGCCTCAGCCTCCCAAAGTGCTGGGATTACAGGCGTGAGTCACCGGGCCAGGCTACCTTCTCTTAAATATTCTCACTCCACCTTTGTGTCCTCACATCATTCTTGCTCTTTCAAACCCAGCTGTACAATATTTTAGGTTTGTGCTGTCCAATGGGTTAATCAGTAGCCACATATAGCTATTCAAATTTAAATTAAAAACTCGGTTTCTTATTTGCACTAGCAACATTTCAAGGCCTCAACAGTCATATGTGCCTAGTGGCTACCATATTGGACAGCACAGATACAGAACATTTCCATCGTCAGAGCAACTTCTATTGCATAGTATTGTTTTAGAGAATCCAATTGCTGAAAATTATCACTCTATCATTGGCCTTGTTCTGTGTTGCACTGCTTCTCAGTATTGAAAGCTCTACTCTTAAATGCACACACTTAGAAAAGATACCTCAGAGCCCCATTCACTAAGAGGCAAGAGGCTGTCTGGAGAGGAAGAACGGACCAATCCTGAATAGCCAACAAACTGCGAGTCCTAAAACTTGACCCTAACTTCAAATTCAAAGACAGCATCCCAGAAGCTGGACCTCTGGTGTGTGTCGCCAGCCTTGCCAACCTTGGCTCTTATGATTCACTGTGACAGCTCCTCATTTCTGTAAGGAGAAAGAATGTCCAATCAGGCAAGTTTTATTTCCTCTCCGAAATAAAACAGAATTGACTTGCCAAGGTATCTGCAGGGACATCCACTGTGGGGCCTTAAATTACCTGGTAACACTTCTAGTCAATCTCACTTTCATGTTGGAGTTTGCAGTCAACATTTATCTCTATAGGACAGACCATCTGCAGGTTTCTAATACCATTTTTATTATTACCTTGTAAATGTAAAAAATCCTTGAGGCAGAAATGCCAGCTGCTAACACCGGGGTGTGTGTGTGTGTGTGTGTGTGTGTGTGTGTGTGAGCAACCACTTCTGCAGTGATGAATGTCCTTGGTTCCTCGAGTTTCCAACAGCAACAAAAAGACATACCAAGGACTTGCCTAGAATTATGTATTGCATGGATCCAATGTCAGGGGCTTTGGGGGCAGCTTTCTCTAGTGGAGCCACTGACACAGAATGGCCTTCCCTTCTCTGCCAGGGTAAAGCCTTCTATGTGGCTGTCAGCCTTTCTGCTTTGGAAATTAAGGCAAATAGTGAAGACAGAAATTCTTACCAAATGCTCATAAGCAGACACTTTACAAGAATCTCTCTGACAGGTATTAATAAACAATAGCTATCAATTATTGAAGGCCCAGCTTTAATTTCTCTGCTAATTTAGAAATTCATTGAGCCTTTACCAGAATAGTTCTGGGTCTCAAAGAGCAGCCAACCCAGTAAGGAAGGTAGGTATTTAATCTAGTAAGCACCCAAATAAATGTATATTAACTAATTGTAACAATGGCTGGGAATAAAAGAAATAAGGCGCTATGGTAGCAATGAACACAGGAGGCTTTAAATGCTGTGGTTAGAGAAGACCCTCTCTGAGGAGGTGGCCTAACAGCTAAAACTGGAAGGATGAAGCAGCTAGCCTGCAGCCAGAGCTTAGTAAGCAAGGACTGGGCCATGAGGCTGTGGGCACAGAGACCAGATCTTGCAAGGTGAGCCTTGGTAGGTAATTTACTACTAAGAACAACGGGAAGTAATTGGAGAGTTTGAAGCAGCAGGCTGACAAGTGCTTCGTGTTTTCAGAAGATGACTCTAGCTGAAGTGTGAAGAATGGATTGGAGGTTAGATGGAGCAGAGAGTGGAAGCAGGGAGACGAGTTGGGGCTCTGTTGTGCAGGTGGGAAATGGCAGTGGCTTAGACTCACATCGTAGTACTGAGGATAGAGATAAATGAAGAAATCTGTGAGATATTTTGGGGGAATACAAAAAGGACTTGTTAGCCAATCTGTTGTGTGTGGGTAGAGTAAGGAAACACCAAGAAGCAAGGATGACTCTCAAGTTTCAGGCTTGAGAAGCTGGTGGGTAGTGGTGCCATGTGCCAGAACTGGTTTTGGGGCTTTGCATTCATAATTTGCAAGCCTGACAATTAGCCTTGGGAAAGTCAGGTGTTGTTACTAACATCTTCCTTTATAGATAGCGTATTTGTTTATTTTCACACTGCTGATAAAGATATACCTGAGACTGGTCAATTTACAAAAGAAAGAGGTTTTATGGACTCACAGTTCCATGTGGCTGGGGAGGCCTCACCATCATGGTGGAAGGCGAAAGGCATATCTCATATGGTGGCAGACAAGAGAAGAGAATGAGAGCCAACTGAAAAGGGTTTCCGCTTATAAAACGATCACATCTCGTGAGACTTACTACTATGAGAACAGTATGGGGAAAACCACCCCCATGATTCAATTCTATCCCATTGGGTCCCTCCCACAACAGGAGGGAATTATGGGAGCTACAGTTCAAGATGAGATTTAGGTGGGAACACAGCCAAACTATATCAGATAGGAAAACTCAGAGCAAGTAATCTGCCCAAAGTCACACAGTTGGTGAAAGGTCAAGCCAGGATTTGAATGCTCGTCTACGTGCAAAGTTTGTGTATGCTCTTTCCTTGGCCTTCACTGCCTCATGACTGTGTTTTCTCAGTCACTGACTTCAAGTCTCTATGGCTCCTACCTTTATTAGTCTATAGTAAGTGTTTTCCTTGGCTTGTCACTCTGCTCAAAATGTTTCTTTTTGGAAAACTTTGTCCCCCATCTCCACCTGGCTACTCCTTCCTTTTCCTCAGAATCTTACATTTGGTTTCTATCTTCCTGCCATTTGCTACCCTAATGTACATTAGACTTTATAGCAATTTCTTTATTAATCATTTGATTTTTCCCAATAGACTGTAAGCTCCGTGAACATAGGATCAACTATGCATTATCATCACTGTCCCACTAAAGCCTGGCACTATGCCTGACACACTATTCATCATCACATCTCAATGTGTATTTGCTAAATGAACTCCTACTCACTGGGGAAGTTGAGATAGGGACTTGCCCAATTTAACCCAAGAGATCAGGAGCCTGCATTAGCGGTCTTATTAGCACACTATGGGAAACAGGGCCCAAGAGCTCTGAGTTAACTTTAGACTTTTGTCACTAACTAGTTCTGTGATGTATAAGTTTCCATTACCTCTCTGAACCTTAGTTTCCCTCTTAGCTCAAAACAGAGGAAAGTGAAAACTGGCACTCTGACCTCATGGGATGAGAATAAAATCCAAATATATGTGAAAGGGCTTGTGAAGGTATAAGAACTACACACATGGATGGTATCTCATTTGCATCAAAATAACAAAGTTTTCTTCCAGCATGATGAAGATTCTGGAGCCTAGTAGATCTAAGGACTCTTAGTTGTAGTACTTAGCTGTTTATGTTTGGGCAAGTTGTCTTCTCTGAACTGAACTAATGAGGATAATAACACTACTTCTTTCCCAGGGCTCTTCTGAGGATTAAGTAACTCTAGTGATAGCAGCATATATATATATATTTTTTTTCACACACACACATACATATATATGTATAAATATATACATATATATGTAAATATCTACACACACTACATATATGTGTATATATATATCTCATATATATATATATACTGTGAAGCTATATATATATAGTATATGTATATGTAGGTATATATGCTATATGTAGAGTATGAAGCAGTGTCTGGTACGTAGAAAGCACCTAATAAATCTTAGTCTTTTAATAATCATTTTAAAAACCCTCTCTTTACACATAAACACAAACTCCTGACATACCAATTCAACTTCTACACCAACAACTTCGGAGTTACATTATTTGGACACGTATTTTTGAAAATGTCACTAAGGATGAATATTACCTCATGCCCAACCTCAGGAACAGCTTCTTCAGGCACAGTTTCCTATAAACTTTACACCAAATAGTATGACCCTCCAAAACCAACAAGCCTTTCTTTGTAGAAGTCACATGGAAGCAATGCTTAGAGGCACGAATCGGCGTGCCGCTCTGTTAATGGAGACAAATCCAAGTGGGCGCTGGCCGCTGCCCAGGTCCTCAGTGAGCTGAAGCAGGCCATATGGGAAGATAATTTTTAAATTTCTTAGCATCAGTAAAACACCTCCTTTTTAAAAACTCCATCTCCTAATTCAAAGTCGAAACCTTCCATTTTCCACTGCTCTGCTCCGCTGCTATTTCAGTTATTAGAACACCTGCCGCCTGAACGAGTCTGCCTCCCAAATAGCTAAATAATCAAAAGATGAGGAGACTTGCTTAAGCAGCAGGAAGGAAAACTGGTGGGAGAAAGAAAGGGTTGACAGGCAGCAAGAGGTGCAGAATCCAGGAATAAATGGAACAGAAATGGAGAGAGCAAGCGGGAGGAGTCCTGGCCAGATGGCAAGAGTTTAGACCAGGACAGGAAGTGGTGAGAACAGAGAAGAGACAACACCACACTCAGGAGAAGGCAGGAGAAAAGGGAAGTAAAATTGCTAAACCCTCTCACTTGAAGAATATCGATAAGGCAGTAGATTGTGGCGGTTAAAGCCATGCCTTGGGACACACAGAACAGGGGCTGACACTAGGCTCCAGCAGTTAGGTGGGGACTTTCTCTGAACCTCAGTTTCCATATCCAGAAAACGGGGATACTCAGAGTGCCACGAGGGTGAAATAAACTATTGTACACAGGACACTAAGCACAGTATCTAGTACAAAATATTCATTCAGTAAATGCTTTATAATAGATTATGAATATCAGAATGGGGATAAAACACACCCTCCCCAAAAAAATACTGAAGGAAAAAGAAAACAGCTTAAAAAAAAAAACCTATATCCTATGGTTCCTGTTTTCCTTTTGAGGGGAGACAATGTTTTCTTTCCTTTCTTTTTTTTTTTTTTGAGACAGAGTCTTGCCCTGTCACTCAGGCTGGAGTGCAGTGGCACAATCTCGGCTCACTGCAACCTCTACCTCCCAGGTTCAAGTGATTCTCCTGCCTCAGCCTCCTTAGTAGCTAGACTGCAGGTACACACCACCACGCCCGGCTAACTTTTTGTATTTTTAATATAGATAGGGTTTCACTATACTAGCAAGGATGGTCTTGATCTCCTGACCTCATGATCCTTCTGCCTCAGCCTTCCCAAGTGCTGGGATTACAGGCATGAGCCACCGGGCTGGGCCGACAATGTTAGTTTTCTAACTATCCAACTTCTTCAAATGCTGCTTTCTTCGTTTGTAGCTCTTCTACCTGAAATCCAAAGATGACAAGTTCTTATGTTACAGTAGATAGCTAGCCAGAAATAGCAGAGTAGGTGAGGGCTCCCCTGCAACACACACCAGGAATGTCAGGAGACCATCAGGTGATGGGTCAGGCAGTTGTTAACTGTCTTTCTAAAATAATAATTGGTTACTGCCAGTGCCAGGGAAAGGTACCCAATAGATGAGAAAGTCTCCCAATAGAAACATCTGAAACTGGTGATCAGCAGCTTCCTGATAAAACCTCAGGAATTGGTTGAGTGGGCTCAAGCATGCCCACTAAGGCAAAATGGCAGACAAGCTCCCTGTAGGAACACTGGACTGGTAAGGAGAAAAGCACCTCAAGTAAGCATGTATACAACTTCAGTAAACATACTGCGCACATGGTCCCTCCCAAGTGCTGGTGGGCCACTACTCATGCAGACAGCCTACCCCAAGGGAAGAATCAGGAAAGAAGTAATGCAAGACCCCAGAAGTATGCCAACATCTAAAACCCCAAATCAAAAGGTCAGACCGTGCACTTGATCTCTCAAGTTGTCTGCTTGGCCCTCTTCCAAGTGTACTTTACTTCCCTTCACTCCTGCCTTCATCTCTCCTTCTGCCTTATGCCCCTCAGTTGAATTCTTTCTTCTGAGGAGGCAAGAACTGAGGTGTCGGCAGACCTGTACAGGTTTGCCTCTGGTAACATACTTTGGTGCCACATGACTCGGATACATTCCACTGCTAACAATTGCAGCAGAAAGGAGATACAGAAGCCACCTATTTACTTCTGCAGAGCTGGAATCTCCTCCATAGCACCCCTGGTGGATGTGTGTGCTGGCACTGCCTATACCAGTCTGCTGGGGGAAACCCAGTCCTTCCAGCAAGGACCAGTTCTCTTCCTTGCGAACTGGATTATGAAAGCTTCTCCTCTTAACAAGCCAAAGCACTCTTTGCTGTTAACATCACCTGGTCTCAAGACCTTCTGGAGTTAATTACAGAACCCATATTTCCTCTTTCAATGTATGTTCATTCGACACTCCTGCACACACTTTCACTGTATGCTTCTCGAGAGCAGAGAGGCCGTCTGTCAGGTGAATTTCTATCTTAGCAGGTTGCACAATAGTTGACACACAGTAGGTGCTCACTAAGCATCTGAATGAATAAATGATATTCACAGAAGCAAAGGATTTAGAGTACCTACTAGGGGTGGTAAACTAAATGCCTTCAGGAGTGCGGGCAAGGGAAATGCATAAGAGGAGAGGTGTGGCCTGTGACTAATTGAGGAGTGAATATTCTGCCTCAGGCATTTGAATTCAACATGTTTAGAAGAGTTGATTAGCTAGACAAACCCTTTTACTGTTGGGTTGCAGCTTGTAGGCTTCTGGTTAGTGACTCCATTTTAATTGACCCCCACCTTTCCCCACACACACTTTAGGAATCTGAATAGTCTTAATTACATTCTTTACAAATGCTAACTCACACTTAGAACATCCCTAAGGATAGGGAAAGCAAGATCTTTAAAACTCTTCATTATTTAAAAATCCATTACTTTAAGTTGAAAGCTGCTTTGAAATTTTTCCCAATTGGTTCTAGTTGTGCCCTTTGAGGGTGGCAAAACAAATTGACTTCTTTTCTGTTTGATTTCCCTGCAAATATTTGAAGATATTCACCACCCCTTCAATCTCACTAAATCTGCTCCAGATTAAAGTTCTTTCTACTGTTCCTAATATCAAGATTATGAAACTTCCGCCATCTTGACCACTCCACTATATCAATATGCCTCTCCAAAGTGTAGTGGCGCACACTTACTGTATTATTAATAATAGTGGGCTCATGCCTGTAATCCTAGCACTTTTGGAGGCTGAGGCAGAAGGACTGCTTGAGCCCAGGAGTTTGAGACCAGACTGGGCAACAAAGCGAGACTCCATCTCTACAAAAAATTAAAAAATTGGCTGGGCATGGCAGCACAAGCCTGTAATTTTAGCTACTAGGGAGGCTGAGGTGGGAGGATGACTTGAACCCAGGAGGCTGGGCTGCAGTGAGCCATGACGGCACTATTGCACTCGACTTTGAGTGAGACTAGCTCCAAAAATAACAATAGTGAAACGTTTTGGAAAAGATCCAAATATACAACAATAGAAATTTAGCATATCTTGGTCATCTTCTATAATAGAGTTTATGCACCTATTAAAAGTTATGCTAAAGAGCACAGAAAAATGTCCATATCACATTACAAAACGATGTATACAACATGATTTTAATTTTATTTAAAACAAATTTGAGTAAGTAGAAAACTTAGAATGAAGACCGCATTGTCCAAAAATTACTTCTATAATCTAGTAAAAACACAAGTTATTTTATTAACAATGATTTCAGAAATTAAAAATTTAAGATTATAGATCCTTTAACATCGAAGAGCCTTACATCAGTTTTTAAAATCAGAGAGCCATATGGGGGAGCTGATTTCAAAATCCATGTTCTAATTCCTTATCCCTTCTTCCCAAGATTTGAATACACTCAGTTTGGGTGGGGCCTGAGCATATTTTAAAAAGGACTGTCAGGTGATTTTGATGAATATCAGTGGTTAAGAATCAAACTAGACAGTAGATTTCTATTAATGCTGCCAAAAAACATACACCTTTTCTTGGAAGCTGGATGGCTTTTTGAGTTCCTCTTGGAGTTAACCAGGATCCTGGAGGCTTGTGATGAGCATTGCTCTCAAGGGCTACTCCCCTCCCTGTATGCATGCAGGTGGCTTTGTAAGACCTCAGGAAGGATATTGGCATTGATCCCCACACAATTCATGTTACTACATTTGGCCCATCATCTAGAGTGTCAAGATCTTTCTTTACTGCCTCCTCCTTCCAGCTGTGAGTCATCCTAAAACTCAATCAGAATGATATTTAAGTTACTTATGCAAATCTCCTCTTTCCCAAGGTAAACATTCCCAATGTTATCAACCAGAAAGCCTAAGACACTTTTTTCTTCCCCACTGATTTGGATATCTGGCCTAGGTGCTCACTACTTAGGATGGAGAAGCTACCTCCATCCCACCACAACCATTTTAAAAAACTTTGATGATAAATTTATTTGTATGCAAATAAAAATTGTATATGTTTATAGTGTACAATGTGATCTTTTAATATATGTATGCAATGTGAAATGGTAAATCAAGAAAACTGATATTTCCATCATCTCACACAATTGTTTTTATTGTGAGCCTTTCTCTTTTAATGCAGATACTGGTACAGGATTTGAAAAGGCTCCATTTTGTTACATAAAAGTCTCTAACTAGTTTTTTTTTTTTTCTTTAGAGATGAAGTTTCACTCTTGTTGCCCAGGCTGGCGTGCAATGGCACCATCTTGGTTCACCACAACCTCCGACTCCCAGGTTCAAGCGATTCTCCTGCCTCAGCCTCCCGAGTAGCTGGGATTACAGGCATGCACCACTACACCCGGCTAATTTTGTATTTTTAGTAAAGATGGTGTTTTATCATGTTGGTCAGTTAGTCTCGATTTCCTGACCTCGTGATCTGCCCACCTTGGCCTCCCAAAGTGCTGGGATTACAGGTGTCAGCCACTGCACCTGGCCTCTAACTAGTGTTTTTAATGACTAAAGTAACATAGGCTTGTTGTAAAATATTTTTCAAAAATATATGGGAACATGTAAAATAAAAGTCTGCCCCATTTCCAAACTTATTTTCCCAAGGCAATCACTGTTCACACCTTAGTGGAATACTACACTTCACATCTCTCATCTAGGCTCAGTTTCATTTCTTTGACCAACAGTCAAATGCTTCTGCCACCCATTTCATAACAATGATTTATTTTGATGCCAACTTAAAATAATCAAATCAGTTCATGACTCTGACACCCATAAAACACCATCTTCCCATTTGCTCACACTGCTCCGCCACACTTCCTTTTCTCCAAAGTCATAGATCCCTTTCTACCTCATGGCCCTGCCTATGCTGTTTTGTCTGTCTGGTAGGGCTGCCCTGCACCTAAACCTTAGTTTTAAAATCACTTCTTCAGGGCAGCCTTCCCTGATCCCGTAAGTCTAGGTCAGGTTATCCCAGCAGGGCCTAAGATGACTCCATTATAGAAGAGCCGTCCTGTTGGAGTTTATATACTCTTTTTGTGACTGTTTGATCAAAGTATGTCTTCCCTACTAAATTTTAAATTCCATGGGGGTAGGGAAAGCTGCCTTGATAGCTACAATGTCCCTAGTACTTAGTACTGTGTCTGGCACATAAGACAGCCAAACAATATTTGTTGAATAATTAATGAAATAAATTACAAAGCCATTCATCTATGCTAAAAAAAAAATTTAGGTGCAAAAAAAAAAAAAAAGTCATGAGGATTTTAAAAATGCCTCCAACTCAATCTCTGCTCTTGCCACTTGGTGGTTGATGGGTGTTTTCTCCTCGCTCTCATTCTATATAATGAGATGTCCCCATCCCTGCCCCAAGATTTATAAACCACTGAGCTCTTCTTGAAAACACCTTGAAGAAACATCACCAATAGCCACCCCATTGTTCCAAGGGACCTCACATATTTGGAGCACCTTATCACGTGCAGGTGCTATCCCCTTGCATCTTAAGTTACTTAATTTTCTCAGTGACCGACGACATCGTTTCATTATTTCTGCCTTACAGATGAGACATCTGAGACTCAGAGAGACTAAGTAACTTGGCTAAGATGATAAGAGCAAGTAATGGCAGGGATTTGACATTAACAGGTTAATAGAAAGGATGCTGGCCTAGACATCAGGAGATGTGGGTTTTAGTCCATCTTCTTCCACGGATTCCTTGGGTGACCTTGAGCCAATACTTTAATCTCTGAGTTTTGACTCCCTGATATAAAGATAGTGTCTGAAGAAGAATTGATGCAAGGCCTGCAAAAATTTCTGAACAAGGATAAAGTACAGCATGCTGTAAAGATGATCATCCTGCCTCTTCCCCTACCCTCCAGAACCAACAGATGGCCTTCTCTGCATTTGAAAATCAAACACTCCTACCAAGGTCAGTTATGCCTACAAATCAGTGCAGGCTTTCTTCTCCTGCACAAAATCTCCAGCTGAAAATCAGCTCTAATTCTTTCTCTTGCTCAGGCCTTGCTCTGAATAATATATTTTGAAAACGAACTATTTTGGGGCCAAGAATCTGTAAATCTGAGCTGATTCATCACTTTCACCACCAGACTGCTGCTCTCCTGCATCTTGTGTTGTGAGATAAAGATGTTTTTTCTTCACTAACAAATTCTCAGTGGGCTACGTGGAGAGTTCTCCTTTTGTCATGATAAGATTCTCTGGAAAATACTACAAAACCTAAGGATGGGCACATTCTCAAGAAATCAATCTGGAGTAAATAGAACACCGGGGTAGGATGGGGGTAGGCAGAGAAAGACACAGTCACAGGACAGAAGAACTGAAATGGAAACACAACATGCCACCTGTCTTTGAATGTGGAGATTCCAAAGGTCAGACTCCTGACCTTCCTAACAAAAGAATAGAGAGGCGAAAAAGGCAATTTTAGAAAATGTACTATTTAAAAACTAGCTACAGCTAGCTTTGGAATACTTCTTTCCTCCATAAGATTTAGCTTTCTAACTATGTTTTTATGGATAAATGTATATTAAAATGAATTTGCTCTTTTTAAAAAGAAATTACAGAGATACCCTTAAAAGCATGCTAGGCAGGTTTGTCAAAAATTAAAAATAGAACTACCATATGATCCAGCAATCCCACTACTGGGTATATATCCCAAGGAAATCAGTATGAAAAAGAGATAGCTGCACTCCCATGTTTACTGCAGCTCTAGTCACAATAGACAAGATAAGAATCAACCTAAGTGTTTATCAACAAATAAATTGAGAAAGAAAGTATGGTACCTATGTATAATATAATGGAACACTATTCAGCCATTAAAAATGAAATTCTGTCATTTGCAGAGACATGGATGAGCCCAGAAAACATTGTGATAAGTCAAATGAGCCAGATACAGAAAGACAAATAGTCACATAATCTCACTCACATGTGGAATCTAAAAATGGTGACCTCAGAGAAGTAGAGAGAATTGTGGTTACCAGAAAAAGGGTATTGGGAGAGGTTACTCAAAGGGTACAAAGCTACAGTTAGATGAGAGGAATAAATTCTGGTGTTCTGTGGCACAGAAGGGCGACTATGGTTAACAATAATACATTGTAATTTCAAAATATCTAGAAGTAGGGGTTTTGAGTGTTCTCACGACAAAGAAACGATAAATGTCTATGGTGATAAATATGTTAATTATCCCCGTTTGATTATTACGCATTGTATACATGTATCAAAACAGCACACTGTATCCATATGTGTACGATAATTATGTGTCAATTAAACATTAAAAAACTTTAAACACACAAAACAAAAACAAAACCATGCTAGGTAGAATGGAGCAGCCAGTTAGTGAATACAAGCAATTGGCATGGAAAATCATTTGTGGATAATTGAAAATTAGCCAATATTTTCTCAGAGGCAGAAAACACTTCTTCAGAAAACCTCCTGTGTTTAGTGGAGTTTTTAAATGCAATATGAAAAAGCAATGTGATTACAAAAGCATACCACTGCAGCATTACACATAAAAAAAGGTCATGCTGTTTGGGGATATTTTCTTCCCATTACTTCTCCCCTAGGCTATGCCTCTACTGAACTCTAGACCATATTTCCACACCCACCCACAACACTGGCATCTCCATGTGGACGTCAGGCTGCTCAAACTCACTGAGTCCTAAATCGACCTCTGTCTCGTCCTCTCTCCAAATCTTCCTCCTCTGCTACTTCTTCATTTAAGTTCCTAGGACTCCATCCACCAAATTGCCAACCCAGAGACCTAGGATTCATTCTGGACACCTCTCAGCTGCACCACTGACCTAGATAGAAGCCCTACTAATTCTCTCTCAAAATATCCCTCTCATAAATCTCCTTTTCCACTCCATACCCTCTGCACTGTGTTAGTCCTGGTCCACACCATCTCTCACCAAGATTAGTGCAGCACCTTCTAATAGGCCTCCCTGCTTCTATCATGCTACCTTCTTGACAGTGGCACATTCAGCCACACCCTGACTTCTCACCAGGTCACTCACCACACATCACACAGAACACAACCTTCCCACACACCAAAAAGTATCCACAGAGAAATGCATACAAATACACAATCTCCAACAACAAAACCCCACAGACAACACATGAACATGCATGTATGCACACACATGTACAACAGCACACTACCTCAAGTCACATGAACCTGCCTGCCATCCCTCAGTTCCATACTCTTCTCTCCCATTTCTAGATGTCTGCTTAGGCTATTTTTATTTCTGAGATGTCCTTTCTTCATTGTCCGTTGTCATACCACTCATTAATGCCCCCTTGAAGCTCTGATTTATCCTCATAGATCAAGCTCAAGGCATCCCCCCACCCTCCCATGAAACCAGCTAAGCATGTCTCTCCCTTCTCTGGCTGTCACAGCACTTTGTGCACGTATATCACAATGTACTAAGAAAGTTTGTTAGCCCTGCCTCTATGCTTAGCCTTGGAGTCCTAAAAAGCAGCAGAACTTCACAGCACAGGCTTTGGGGTCGCACAGAGTTGGGGTGAAACCTCAGTCATCTCTTACTAGCTTGGGAAAATAAATTCTCTAAGCCTCTGTTTTCTCACTTCAAAAAAGATAATATCACTTATTTAATGAAGTAGAAATTAGAAATAAATGAGAAAATTCTAAGTAATTAATACCCAGTTAAGACTCAATAAAATGACAACTATGATTAGAACTATTTAGACCTCATGTGCCTAGTACTCCACACACACACACACACAAAAGCTTAATTACATGAACGCATTATAAATAAGATTTAGCTTTCAGCTGCTTCAATGTCATAAAAAGCATATCTGAGTACGATGCCACATTGCAGAATCCCATTTATGTAAAGTAAACAAAGGAGCTACTAATATTCACATTTTGCCAATGGCAAAATACACACTGAGAACATAAATAACTGTGCTCGGAACACACAGTGACTCTGTGGCCCAAGTAAGACTAGAACTGAGCCTTTGAGTGTTATTTCCACGTAAAACATTGTCTCACATTTCAAAAGTGAGTCCATCTAAAAATGATATAGCTGCCCAATCATTTGTACTATGCTGGGTACTTTTCCTAAATATACTCCTTTTACAAGAAAAGAAAGTTTGTAAAACAACAAACTAGTAAGATGCCAGAACAAGGACTGGCTCCCCAATTTAGAGCAGAGCCTTGCAAATGAGGGTGAACATCTGAAAGAGCAGTCTTCTGGAAAGCACAACTCCAATTACACGATTCTCTTGCTTCTAAGCCCTCCAATGACTTCTCCTTGCTCTCCGAATAAAATCACCCAGCTTTTCATGGCCTCCGAGCCTCCATAGGGTCTGGCTCTCGTCTAACTCTCCTACCACTGTCTCTCTTTCAGTCTTTATACTCAGGTTGCGCTGGTCTTCTGTTTCTCACACTCTCCATGTTTATTACTGCTTCAGGACCTTTGAATTTACTCTTTTCTCTCCAGGAAGTCCTCATTGCCTAGATTTTCTTCATCTTGGAGATTTTTTTGTTATTCGTGTCTTCCTGACAAGATGAGTAACTCTCCTGCCACTGTCTCTCTTTCAGTCATTATACTCAGGTTGCACTTGTCTTCTACTCCTTATACTCTCCACGTTCATTACTGCCTCAGGGCTTTGCATTTTCTCTTTTGTCTCCAGGAAGTCCTCATTCTAGATTTTCCTCATCTTTGGTATTTTTTTTTATTCAGGTCTTCCTGTCAAGAAGACTTCTCCATCTAATATATTTGTCTACCACCCACAGCCTGTAATATATCCTTGTCTTAATCTCTCCATACCATTTATCAACATATAAAATTCTCGTTTGCTTTTTCGTTTCTTCCTTTCATAGAATATTATGAGAAAAGAGAGATATCTTGATCTTATTGCTCTATGCCCAGCACATGAAACAGTGCTTGATATATAGTAGATATTCAGTAAACCTTTGCTAAATGAAGAAAGCTTCTTTCATCACCGCTAAATCACCAAGATAAGTCTTTCTGTGCCTTTGTCACCTAGATTTGCATAACCTTAAATCTGAAAGCAATGCAGTTCCCAAATTTAGAACTTGTAGGAAGAAGTGAGAAAATTGTAAACATCATTCTTATATCCTTGAGAACAAAGGACTTATGTTTTTATTTATATTTGAGGAAAGCTGAGTCTTTTGGCAGAGGGGCTGTTTGGAGACACTCCCTTCATGTGAACCAAGACGTTACACATGCTTCTTCTCCAATTTGGAGCTCAGCCCCCTGTTCTGGTTTCAATCTGGAGATTTTATCTGATAGCCTGCATATCACTGCCTATGGTGGACTTGCTCTGTGGCCAGTTTACTCAGACGGCACACCACATAATGAGCAGAATGTGTACTGAAAAGGGAAGAACAGATTTTCCAAGTTGTTTAATTTTGAGAATTAACTTCAAAATTATCTGGAAACCTCATTCCTAATGTTATAGTGCCTCATCCACTTTAAAGCTTAAAATCTTGGAAATGAATTCAATCATGCAAGACAAACATACATTGTTCTTCTCAAGAAGTATGGAATAGTTCTTCTCCCTTCCTTTCCAAATTTTCCTTTTAATAACATGAAAAAATAACAGCCCCCAGTAGCCCACCTGTGTGTTAACAGAGTGATTTTGCAAAACCTAGCAAAACAGAAGTCTCTGTTGCCTCATTTCAAGTTACTTTGAAAAAGAAAAGTTGGGAAAGACTCAACCAAACCTATGCTGTAATAGTCCTTGCTTACAAGTCAGCAAGTACTGTCTGAAAGCTTAGGGATAGTGCTGCATTTCTCCCCCAGCTCCCTGGTGGTGGATGTGCATGCAAAGTAAATGCAGGCACAAACACCAAGTGCCTCCAGACAAGTTTCCACTGCCCTCCTCTTCATGTATAAGCAGCTGAGCCACAAATTCCCCTCTATCAGATACCACAGGAAGCTACACAAAGTGGGATTTGAATTGTATATATGTAATTACGTCAAAGTAGCATAATTTACTGAAGAGCAGAAAGTTTATTGAACGTGAGGCTATTTCTATTCCAAAAGCCTAGAACAGAGTCGGTCTCATCCTCCCAACCCAGCCTTAAAAATCAGATAGAGATTCATGACATGGAAAGAATCATAGGGAAGATGCCCACATTGGTAGCGAGGTTGACTCAATTTATGCTCCTCACAATCATCTCTAGTTTTCAGGTCAATGAGGGCAGATACTGCTGGTATAGCAGCCATGTTATATGCTTTCCAATTTATGAGTTAGGTCTTTGACTCCCTAGGGAACCCTCAAGAGCTATAGGATTAGCATCTATGGCTTTTCATTTGGTTCTTAACACAGAAGAGGGTTGTCCATATATAGAATAATTGCGTTTGGGGCAAACGCATTGGGTAAGAAGAAGGGAGTGTTCATTAAAAAAAAGTAGACTCATGACATACAACTGTGGGAGAGTGGTAATTTTTGAAATGGGCTTTAACAGAGATAGAAAGAAAACTGTAAGAAAACACTTCACAAAAATTAATTGAGCCTCTCCTAGTCCTAAATTGAGAAAAATGCAAAAATCAATAATTTTTTTTTGAGACAGGGCTGGGGTGCAGTGGTGCAATCTCAGCTTACTGCCATCTTTGCCTCATGGGTTCAAGCAATTCATCCACCTCAGCTTCCCGAGTAGCTGGGATTACAGGTGCCTACTACCACCCCTGGCTAATTTTTTTTTTTTTTGCATTTTTAATAGAGATGAGGTTTCACCATGTTGGCCAGGCTGGTCTTGAACTTCTGGCCTCAAGTGATCCACCTGCCTCATCCTCGCAAAGTGCTGGAATTATAGGCGTGAGCCACTGTGCCCAGCCAAAAATCAATAATTTTAAATGTGTCATACTTATTGACATTAACGAAACCTCCTGAATAAGCATTTAATGCAACTCAGCTGATATTTTAAATTTACGTTCCTCACTGAGTGAACATTACAAGGTCATGTCAGTTCCCCTGGGTTTCACAGAGCCAATGCTATCACATAGGCAAGACTTTGATAATGGAACAACCCTTCAGAGGGTTGCTGAGCTGTCCATGGTGCTGGGAAAGCATCCGTTTCTCCTCTTTGGTTCATCAGGAGACACACATTCAGAAATGATGTGTTATCTCACAGTGCAGTGACCCACACTCCCATGTTTATTTGGAAAAACAAAACACATAGTATCTCCTAATACTCTGCTTTCCTAATAAGCTTTGATTTGTTTAGGCTACCTCAGTAAAGTATCTCCTTTTACTCTTTTACCCTTCAGATATTAATAACCACATTGAGGTATATGAATTTGCACTTGCTTGCATTTCTATTTGTATCACAAGTGTTTTTTCTTTCCAAATAGACTATAAATGTAAGGGTTAAAGAAATACTTATGGACTGATTAGAATAACTGAGTTCAAATTTAGGCTCCTCTACCTATTAGCTGATAATCTGGTTAAGTCAAGTTACTTTTTCTGCCTCAGTTTCTTTAACTGTAAAAAGAGGTGATTGAAAGCCACTAACTTTTTGGAAGCATTAAATGCAGTGGTATATTTTAAGGTATTTTGCAAATTGTGACATGCGATGACATGCTATGACAGTGTGCTATGACATGCCATAAAAGCAAGCATTTATCATACCACTTTTTTGTTGTTGGTATCACAGGTAGTAAGATATTCTTGACAGAGCATTAATAATTAAAGTTTTTATTGTCTCCTTCAATCCAGAACAGGCCTGTGGGAATTAAGGACCCATCTCATGCCAAGGGAATCTTAGGCATTATAGATATAAGGAGAATTTCACTTGGAAGAAAGTAGAGAAATGTAGAAACTATAAAATTTATGTCCCATAAATAATTCAAAGATTAATACCCAAAGTCTCAGTTATCTCTAGGCTCATCATCATTGCCACCTCTTCAGTACTTGGTATTTATTTTTTAAAAATACCCCAGTCATGATTTAATCTGAACACATTAACTTTAAAGTAAATGATCTAGGAATAATTAAATAACCTGTGCAGCATAATAAAGAGTGGCAGAGACAAAACTTTGAAGTCAGGTTATTCTGAATTCAAAGCTCATTCTCAACTATCATGTCTACAGTCCCCTAAATCTAAACGAGTCTTTCGGGTATAGGTTAATTTTGGAGCTGGCCAGAACTTCTTAGATCCCTTACTCCAAAGTAGAACTTTTGAGAATCCAAGTCTAGCATTTTAGAGATGATCCTGAAAATAAGCTTTTTTAGGAGGAGGGGAGTAAGAGAAAATTTGCTTTGTGAATCTAACCCAAGATAATCTCCAGTTTCCATGAGGCAACAAACCAGAGGTGGAACAAGATCCTGGAATCACAAGAACACCAAGTTATCACTTACCAATTTACCAAGTCAGTATCCATAAACCACTAGAACTTACTTTTCGTGCAGCAGAAAGAAATTCAATTACAATGTATTTTGACGGAGTTGTTCTTCACAACTCAGCAACTTTAATAATTATAACACTTAAAAATGGCATTTAGTGCCATTACTTCTCATCTATTTAAATCCTTCTCATTCTTAAAGATCCAGTTGATATTCCCCTTCCTCCAGAATATTCACAGATGGCTCCAACTTACAGTAATTTCATCTTTCTCTGCATACATATCACTTCTGCCTACACCATACATCTGTCAACAAATCACCCATTGCCCTGGAATATCTGTTTTTTAATTTTTACATTGCTATCTAACATATATTAATTGGATATTTGTATTTATACCTATGTCTTCAATCTTACTGGAATACTGGCTTATCACAGGTGCTCAATAAATATTTGAACTAAAGTTAGCACTTACTACATTTTATTGAAACTTCTTAAGTTTCTGCTTCCTCCTCATTCTCTTCCCCAATTTTAAATCCACAAGGATATGGCTATTTTTTCTGTCATACTCACTACTGTATCCTTGGTACCAAACATATCATAGGGGCTATGTGCATGATTGAAATAACAACAGTAATAAAAACATGAGTTAACTGAATTGGCAGGGATTACTGCACCACATTGTAAACACCTACTCCCAACCCTCACCCCAGTGGCTATTAGGAGAAATATCTGAATGTCTGGTTCAAGTAGATAAACTATGCTCCTAAGTTGCTTTATTTTATTTCAGATGAGAATCACTTTCAAAGTACCATTGGGAGATTTGTGTTTAGAAATTCTGCTCTCAGCTATAACAACAAATATAGCACAGACCATAGATCAAGGTGCAGAGTAAGGTAAACTAAAACATGAATAAAAGAGAAAGAGCACCCAGAACATATCAGTTAATTATTTTCAAAATGTCTTATGTAAAGACTGAGGCATTGTACTTCATCACAGAGCTGAGAAGAACTTTACATGAACCCTTTTCAAGAGCTTGCAAGCTGCCTTAACTTCATTTATTTATGCATTTTTCAGGAATGTTTACTGTGGTCGATGTTAGGACTAGAGAAGTGAACAAAACCAATATGGTCCTGCCCTCACAGAATCCACATTCTAACAAAATGAGAAAATAAAGAAAATTTTTCGCATTCATTTATACAATAAGTATTGATAAAGAACTTCATGCATAGCTTGGGTTTCACTTTCCTGGCTTTGCTGCTCTGATATTACTGAGGGTAGAACAGATGACACAAGTAGTTAATCTGATTTAACAAATCCTTTAATTCTCTTGGTAAATACTGGGAAGGAAAGGGGATCATGGAGAAAGAGGGCCCAGAAATAGACTTTAAGCCCTTTTTCCGTCGTCTTCCTGCACTTTAAAATAGTAATATTAAGACAGTTCCTTAAGAGAGAGCAATCTCTGTCTTGCTCAGGGGGAAAAAAAATTGGGAGTCTCCATGGCCTATCTGAAGTGTGCACGTGTGTGTGTGTGTGTAACAATCACGATGCTTTCTTTTATGGTGGTGTCCTGGCTGCAACAATTGCAGTTCAAGGAGGTTAGGAGCAGCCCCCTCCTGCATGATTATACATTATCTCCATGGATTCTACCATCCATAATGCACATTCTCTAGTTCAAGGTTTTATTTCTTTGTTGTAACGCTGTAATGTTCTTTTCTTTGTTGTAATGTTTTATTGTACCCCAAAATATTACTTTTACTTTTTTTTTAACAAAAAAGACATTCTCTTGCTGTTTTACATATAGTTCTCAGATTAATACCCAGATCCATTTAACATCATAAAATAGAAACTTCTGTATCAATGACCAAATCAGTGTATGAGATCTACAAACTAGAATCAAGGGCTGGTGCATTGCCTTCAGAATGTTCCTTATTTATAGATAGCTTAATTGCATTAAGTGCCAAAGAATGTACTGCTTTCTTTGTAATGAGTTTTTATGGTCTTAGTGTTCAGAAGCTCGGATTCCATCTGTGACAGCAGAGTGTTGTAGAATTCAGCTATTAATAGCTGCTGGTACACACTTACTCAAAGCTAAGAGGCCCAAGGCTGCAGAGACAGCCAGATGGAGATAATACCAGATAGTAATAGTATGGACAAAAAGGATGATCTTTTTTCCCCCCAACATAAAACAGACAACACTAAAAACATGACAATCCTGTTTTATTGCAAGCCAAACTCTCTGGAGAAATTTTTCCCCCCTCTTAGGAATTCTCAGGTCTGGTTCTAAATCACATGTGATTTATCACTGTTTCTGATGTTCAAACAACTCCTTACAAGAGTTACAAAACCAAAAACATACAGATGAGTTAACAACCCTGATTTAGTAAAATGATACCAAGTAATCACACAGAAAATCAGGAATAATACAATTTGGCTATTATTCAAGGAAAAAATAAACTTTGATACTGGACAGTCTTCTGAATCAGGAATATTTAATGTAGAGAAGAAAGGACAAGTGAGCTGAATAATACAGACCTTTTTATGGAAAGAAAGGATAGTTTTAAAAGCCTGCTTAATGTGATTTAAAGTGATTATGGCCTGAGTTCATCTTCATTCTAATAAGAGTAAGAAAAATATACTGTAAGACAAGGGTGACATGGCCACCATATTTAATATACTTACATTAATGAACGATTCTTATGGACCAAAGAACACCAACCCTTTTGTTTTTTAAAAAATTATAATATCCTGCTAAGTAAATAAGAAAAAAACATATTTTAAAATCTGTGATTCATTGCTAAATTGAATGGCTAAATTATATTTTGGCGGGAGTACAATTGTAAGTTGCTAAATAAATGTAGGTTATATGCCTCTTAAGCATAGAAATGTTCATGGGCATGCTTGTGTGCAATGAAAAATGATATTAAAAAGTGGGGAAGGGGTCAGCATATTTTGTTTGGTTTGCAACAGGAGTAAAATCACATCGTTCTTGTCAAGCCAAGCACAGCTAAAGGCAAGCGGTACAGATAAGGCAGGGCTGGGATGGGGAACTCTGCTCTCACGCTTTAAGGAAGTTTCTGGCAAACAGAGAATGGTATGTTAAGTACCTGTGGCCTATTTCATAGAGACACCACATAAAGAACCCTGCAAAGCAAAACTGACCTACACAAAAGAGGTGCAGGTTACAGTTTCATATGGGTAGGTAAGGAAACCAGGATGTCTCATGTCTCAAGCTACCCAAAGAATCTGAAGTCTATCCCTACAGACCTCTATTTTATTCATGTAACTACCCTTACTTTGTAGGAAAAACTGTTTTAATTCAAAAACAGGTCTAAAATTTTGATAATCTATTTTCATTGCAGGGAAATTGGCTAACCGTTTAGGTTTTAGAGTCACACTCGTTGAGTTTCATGTTTACCTCTTACTAGTTGTGTAAACCTGAGCAAGTTTTTCAACTGGGTAAGCCTGTATTTTCTCAGAGGTAAAATAGGTGTTGTGAGAGTGCCTACATCATAGGATTGTGAGGATTATGTAAGATATTCTATGCAAAACATATAGTACAGTGTTTTGGTATACATATAGTACAGTGGCTGGTATACAGTTAACGCTTAATAGATGTTTCTTATTATTTATGCTATTTATTTATATTTTACTTTATTACTGCTATATGCAAGGTGCTTCTAATATTAGAGAGATCTGGGTTCGACTTCTGGCTGAAAAAATATGATGAATCTTCTTCAGTTTACTCATCTGTAAAATAGGGCTAATCATAGGTATGTCATGGGAATGTTATAAGTAAACTAAATAATTTAAGCAATATGCTTAACACAGTATCCGCCACAAGCTAATGCCTATAAAGAATTAGCTACGGGATTTCAAGCATAGTCATACCCACTCAATAAGGTTGATGAGACACTAAAATATGATAATGTATATACAGCCCAACCAACAGTACCCGAACCCTAACGAATATTAGTCACTCTTCCTCCATGTTGGTTAGCCACCTGCATGTATCACATAGGATTTTTAACCAATAGTATTGTTGCCTAGGCTGGAGTGCAGTGGTGTAATCGCAGCTCACTGCAACCCCCGCCTCCCCGGTTCAAGTAATTTCTGGCTAATTTTTGTATTTTTAGTAGAGACAGGGTTTTACCATGTTGGCTAGGCTGGTCTTGAACTCCTGACCTCAAGTGATCCATCTGCCTTGGCCTCCCAAAGTGTTGGGATTACAGGCATGAGTCACCACATTGGGCCTATATATCAGGTTTAATATTTACTGGTCTCCAAGTTCATTAGGTGACTTGCTACCATACTGTCATTTCACAAAGCAATTGAGATACAATTAGGTACTGCATAACAACATTTCATTTCATGATGAACCAATATATGATGGTGGTCTCATATGATTATTTTTATTATTTTTTTTTTGAGATGGAGTTTCACTCTTATTGCCCAGACTAGAATGCAATGACATGATTTTGGCTCAATGCAACCTCCGCGTCCTGGGTTCAAATGATTTTCCTGCCTCAGCCTCCCAAGTAGCTGGGATTATGGGCATGAGCCACCACGCCTGGCTAATTTTATATTTTTAGAAGAGATGGGGGTTTCTCCATATTGATTATGTCGGTCTTGAACTCCTGACCTCAGGTGATCTGCCCGCCTCAGCCTCCCAAAGTGCTGGGATTACAGGCATGAGCCACTGCACCTGGCAGGGCTAAAAATATTCCTATTGCCTGGTGATGCTGTAACCATGATAATGCCAGAGTGCACCACATGACTCACGTGTTTGTGGTGATGGTGGTGTAAATAAACATACTCTGTTGTCAGTTGTATAAAAGTAGAGCACGTACATTTATGTCTAATAGGTGATACTTGATCGTAATAAAAAATGACTATGTTACTGGTTATGTATATGACACGTTTTAATCATTATTTTAGAGTGTACTCCTTCTACTTATAAAAAAAAGTTAACCATTAAGAAGCCACTGGGTTGCCAGGCACAGAGGCTCACGCCTGTAATCCCAGCACTTTGGGAGGCTGAGGAGGATGGATCGCCTGAGGTAAGGAGTTCAAGACCAGCCTGAACATGGAAAAACCCATCTCTACTAAAAATACAAAAATTAGCCAAGTGTGCTGGTGGGCACCTGTAATCCCAGCTGCTCAGGAGGCTGAGGCAGGAGAATCGCTTGAACCTGGGAGACAGAGGTTACAGTGAGCCGAGATTGCAGCACTGCACTCCAGCCTGGGTGACATAATGAGATTCTGCCTTAAACAAACAAAGCTTCTGGGTTGATAGGTGCAGAAAACCATCATGGCACACATTTACCTATGTAACAAACCTGCACGTCTGGTACATGTACCCCAAAACTTAACACTTAAAAAAATGTCTCAGGTTAGCCAGGTGTGGTGGCTCATGCCTATAATCCCAGCTACTCAGGAGGCTGAGGCAGGAGAATCCTTGACCCTGGGAGGCAGAGGCTGCAATGAGCTGAGATCACACCATTGCATTCCAGCTTGGGTGACAGAGTGAGACTCTATTAAAAAAAAAAAAAGCCTCAGGCAGGTCCTTCAGGATATATTCCAGAAGGCATTGATATCTTAGGAGATGACAGCTCCATGTGTGTTATTGCCCTTGAAGGCCTTCCAGTGGGACACGATGCAGAGGTGGAAGACAGTGACATTGATAATCCTGACTCTGCGTAAGCCTAAGGAAACGTGTTTTTTTTTTGTTTCTTAGGTTTTAACAAACAAGTTTAAAAAGTAAAAAATTAATGGAAAAAGCTTATAGAATAAGGATATACAGAAAGATGAAAATTTTGCATAGTTGTGTTTTTAAGCTAAATGTTATTACATGAGTCAAAAAGTTAATAAACAGTTTTTAAAGTAAAAAAGTTACAGTCAGCTAAGCTTAATTTATTATTGAAGGAAGACTTTTTAAAAATAAATTTAGTGTAGCCTAGGATTACAGTGCTTATAGCAGTGTACAATGTCCTAGGCCTTCACATTCACTCACTAGTCACTCACTGACTCACCCAGAACAACTTTCAGTCCTGAAAGCTCCATTCATGGTAAATGCCCTGTACAAGTAAGTGTACCATTTTAAATCTTCTATATCATACTTTTACTACGCTTTTTCTATGTTTAGATACACAAATGCTTACCATTGTGTTACAACTGCCTACATTATTCAGAAGAGTAACATGCTGTACAGGTTTGTCGTCTAGGAGCAGAAGCCTATACCATATAGCCTAGGTGTGCAGTAGGCTATACCACCTAGGTTTGTGTAAGTACATGCTGTTGTTCACACAAGGATGATATTGCCTAATGGCACACTCCTCAGAACATATCCCTATCATTCACTGATGCATGACTGTGTATCTATTAATATCACAAGCCCTTTGCAAACTAGATAGGGATGGTATTTTATCCTCATTTTCTTGCTTTAGTTAATATCAGAGAGCCACCAACCTAAAACATTTCCAAATACTTCCAGCTGATACTTCAGAAGCTGCTTTCATTTTTTACTTAGTTTCTAACATTATCATTTCTGAAATTTCCACATTAGCTCATCACTTCAAAATGCCTTTAATGCCAATATATCAATCCATCATCAAACAGATCATCTTATATATTTGTGCAGTATGTGAGACTCTAGTGAACACTTTCTACAAAGGGAATTTTTATCTCTATCCCTAAGTAGAAGAGAGATTTTTCTGTGCTACTTTCCCTCTCATGGAAGGTTTACTAATAATTTCATTGTCATCTTAAGCCTTTCACTAGTCACAGCAAGAGTACACGCAAAGATCTAAGCAAACAAAGTTCTTAGGCTGCCTTGAAACAAAACCTGTCTGTACCATCATACTAAATTCCCCCAGCCTGTTTGAATACTGGCAATGAAAACATGGCATTTTTCACCTTGACTTTGCTTTCAATGTGACAAGGCAGTGTCTGACTTCAGGGCATTCAATGGTTATGAAATCTTGACACCTCACCTACTGTGGGAATGACATGTTGAAACAGTTTCTCCATTCTCTGAGGCATTTTCATATTAAGCTCTGGTGAATCGGTAGTAATGAGATGGTCCTTAGAGTGTCAAGTGGGCCGTGTCTCTTCTTTTACTGTCTCTCTCCCCTGCCCTTCCCACCCTATCCTCCTCCTCCACCCCTAGCTGTATAGCTGACAACTTCAAACATTTATTAATATTGATCCCCTCATTTCCTAACGATCAATAGTCAGCATCTCCCAAAATCAAATAACATTCAGTGTGCAGAACCATATTTGTTTTCACATAACACTGCAGGGAAATTAAAGATGACTCATCATGTGAATCAGTTTATCTCTTTATGATTAAGAAATGACTGCCACTTCCATGCACATCCTAGGGGTCAGCTAATGTGGCTCTAAAATTCCTTGGCAAAATACTCTTTCTGCTTCTCCAGTTACATTAAACTATTGATTGTCCAATGACTGTTTGGAAAAATAGAATTTTATGATATCTTGAATGCTGAAAAGGACACTTGTTATCTATGATAAATTACTTATAATAATTGAAATGGTAACATGTACTGAGGGTATACAATGTACTAGACAAGGGTGCTTTACATACGTAATCCATTTCATTCTCATAATAAGTTCATGGAGGTAAGTACCATTATTGTTACTCATGTTTTATGCAGAGGAGAACAATGACAATCTGATAGAACGAGTGACTTGACTAAGGTTACATCTAGTTAGTGGCAGAACTGGAATTTATAATTTGTTCCGTCTGAATAAAGAATCAAAAGTCTTAAACACTCCTTTACACTTCCTTTCTTGGCAAGTTGAATTATATCAAATGACTTTTGTTTTGCTTTAGCTATAAATATTTCACTTGTCTCAACTCATCTAGCATCTTTGTTATTCAGGTTCAGTTATCAAGGATCACAACTCTAACTGGTGCTCTGAGATAATGACTGCATTTCCCATATGAAAAGTCATATGTCTTTATTATTTTTCCAAATGATCAGAGTCTTTGGATTGTGTTTTGCTGTTTTCTTCTTTGATTTGGGGTTCTGGAGTACACATGCAGGTTTGTTACACGAGTAACTTGTGTGTTGCTGAGGCTTGATATACGATCCTGTCACCCCAGTTGTGAAGATAGTACCCACTCTGTAGCTTTCCAATCCATGCCCTCTTTCCATCCTTCCCTTTCAAGCAGTCTTCAGCGTCTATTTTACACCACTTTTGTGTCCATGTGCATTCAATGTTTAGCTCCACTTATAAGTAAGAACATGCAGTATTTGTTTTTCTGTTCCTGCATTAGTTCACTTAGGATAATGGCCTCTAGCTGCATCCACATTGCTGCAAAGGACATGATTTAATTCTATTTTTATGGCTGTGTTATATTCCACAGTGTAAATGTACCACATTTTTATAGTCCAGTCCACCACTGATGGGCACCTAAGTTGATTCTGTGTCTTTGCTATCGTGAATAGTGCTGTGTTGAACAAACAGGTGCAGGAATTGTGTTTTAAATCTGGATTTCAGAAATTGTAATGAAAGATGATCTTGAAGATTTATGAGGCTCTATTTTCTCACTTGTAGTTATACTCTAGCAGAAAAATTTTCATGACTTAGTAATTCAATTTAATATAATAATAAACAATGTATTACATTATTTTTTCACTTATATTTTGAGGGAAAATATTAAAATATTCCCTCAAAAATGTATCAAGAAATACACTGAAATTATAAAATATGGCCAAGTTAAATCAGAAATCTCAGGGAGTGTTTTGATTTCCCAATCACTTTATGAGGAAGCACAGAGCCCATGTCAGCAGGTCAGTTGGCCTGGGCCCCACCCCCGTGAAGTGGGTTGAGTTCTAGCAAACATCTACATCTTCGGTTTGCCACCTGTCCTTACTGAACATGGGGCAGAAAGGTCACTGCTTCACACCCCTCCTTTTCCTCAAGTTTCCAAGTCTTAGAGAATTAGGACACTGCACAAAACCTTAGAACTCAGTGTATTTCAGCTCTCACAGTCTACTGATGAAGAAACGGAAGCCCAGGAAGGTGGCCACAGAGCCTGGGTCAACTTGACCCAGGTTCCGGAGCCCAGTCTTCCTCACTACAGCTTCTTTAACATTTCTGAGAAGGGACTGTCCATCCTCCCTGTGAGAAGACCATCTTCCAAGACAGTGCCTGACACTCTTTGATAGGCTGAACACTAGAAGATTCGTCCACATACTGATTTCCAATCTTCCTTCCTATAACTTCCACTTATAAGCTGGTTCCAGTTGTGCCTTACTGAATATTCTTCTTTATTCTGATATCATGTGCCTTCCTAGTCTATTTGATCTGGTGGGGGTGGCAGGAAGGCAAACATTACTTATGCAATACTCAAGTTAAATAAACATGGATTCAAACTGAGTCCTAAAATGTATATGTGGCTGGGTGTAGTACTCACACCTGTAATCCCAGCACTTTGGGAGATCTGAGGTCAGGAGTTCAAGACTAGCCTAGGCAACATGGTGCGACCCTGTCTTTATCAAAAATACAAAATTAGCCGGGCATGGTGGCATGTGCCTGTAATCCCAGTTACTTGGGAGGCTGAGGCAGGAGAACTGCTTGAGCCTGAGAGGCGGAAGTTGCAGTGAGCTGAGATTACACCATTGCACTCCAGCCTGGGTAACAACTAAAACCCCATCTCAAAATAATAATAATAATAGAGAAAATGTATATGCAATTTCTAAAAAATTAGAAATCACATTTTTGTGTCATCTTGGAGGTAAGTGTAAGAACCAGGGATTGGCCCTATAAAATTTAATATTATCTCATTTTTACTTATATAATGAACTTGCTAAATCTGCTGACCATGCCAAATAATCATCAGAGAGTTAGATTTACATTACAAACAAGTCTAAAAACTGGAATGATAAAAACATGATGAAGTTCTAACTTGCTAACTTCTTGGCTGTGTTTGGACAGCCACTACTCCCCTGCCTTCCTAAAGCGGCAGAGAATAGAATGCAAGTAGTGTCACCATTTCTACAACTTTATTCATCCTTCTTTCCAAACATTTATTTTTATTTCCTTAGGGTATGAGGAAGAGCATGTTCTAACATAACTGTTCTGAGTTATTGCCAGGAAGTCAAGTATATCTTTAGCATCATCTCTGGGCAAATAGTAGACAGAGGAAAATGATGTTTGAGGCCAAATGCTGAAAACTTGAGTCTTGTGTAGCCTGAGCTAAAAGAGCAAAGAGCTAAAATGAAAAGTTAATCATGTTGATTCTGTTTTTTTCTTATGAGAACTTATATTTAGAAGAGCAGCAGTAGTGAAAAGAGGATAGGCTTTAAGTACCAACAGCTTTTGGTTCAAATGCAGGCTTATCGATTGCTGCTTGATCGAATACCCTTGAATGCACATAACAAACATTTAATTGATTGACATCTCTGTGACAGGCACTTTGTCCTTACAGATCTTAAAGTCCAAGTTAGTTAGTTACCACTTGGAATCTTTTTTTACATCTAAAAGAAGAAAATATAATACTATATGCAGGGCTCTTATGATAATTAAATGAAATAACATACATAAAATTATAAAGCCCAGTGCCTAACATATAGTAGATGCTTAATAAATTTTAGTTTCTTTTCCTTGTCTTCAGAATAATCAAATTAATCTCTCCTTTGAGTCAAATTGTGATTTAAAAGCACAGCCCTAAAACATAACTAAAAATAAAGTCAACAGACAGTTCCATAAACCTAGACACTCTTAAAAGGAGTTTGGAGGTCCATCAGCCATGACAAACAGACTTCAAAAAATCAGACTCTGATACTGCCCCATTCAAGTAGTTCTATTTGGACTCCAATTTGTTTTTATACAAAACTAAAGTAAACTGCTTTTCATTTTAATTACCAGCCAGCAAGTATAGTATATGTAGCACAGAAATCAAAGCTATAAATGATGCTGAAATATCAGAACTGCTCATTCAAAAACAATCTATTCATTGCCTGTAATGTGTGAGACATTGTGATGGTGTTATAGTAGTAAAGGAAACAAACATGTCCTGATGGAGCTTACTCTGTAGTAAAGGAGACATAACATCTACCCTTAGGGAGGCTAAACAAAGAGATGAAACAAGACAAATATATGTTAAACATTAGTGGCCAATATGCTGTATATTAAGCATTAAATTTTGAATTAGAGTCTCTAATGTAGAGAATCAGGAGAAATGACAAAGCCAAGAGGCTTTTTGGGAAAAAAGCAGAATTTCAGCTGAGACTTTTGAAGCTTATGGAGAATTATTCAATGTCTTCTATTCTTCCTATGCATAAAGATCAGATGCACCAGAACTCAAAGCAGAAGCCAGCTGTAAAATGCTTCTCTTTTTGAATGCATGTAGTTCTGTATGAACTGCTTCATTATTCACTAGCACAAATTTTACTTCAGATGAGATAGGTCCCATCTCATCCAAAAGTCAGTATTAACTACTCTTGGGTAAAAGGTAATTGGTTTTTATATCTTTGTAGAGTTTTTAAAGAAGCTGTTCAGTCCAACTAGCTCCCACTGCCTCACATACACTCAAAAGAAAGATAGAAAAGAGAAAGAAAGGAAGAGAGGGAGAAAATGTACTACTTGCATTTTCTGATTGTGAAAATTCTCTATTCCTACCTCCCAAACTTCCCTATGGGCAAGACGTAATCACAACCCAGACAGCAGATGCTTCCCTTCTTCCTCCCCAGACATGGAATCAGATCAGACTTATAATAAAGAGATTTGATGTCAGAAAGCTTTTAAAATTTTAAATTGTACTTGGACTGGGCAAACTTCAGAGGTGAGTCCCCTGAGACAGGGATTCATCCATATTCCCAGCCACATCATTGCGAAGCCAAAACAACCACATTCCATTCTTGCCATGGAATACAACATCCTCCCTTAAAAGTACTGCATGTTTATCTTCAGTTAAGTTATGCACATTTGTTCACTCCAACCTTCACCTTCTTCAATTTAAAGTGTTTGATCAGCACTGAGGAATCAACTTCATGGGAATTTATGATCTAAAATTATACGGTCTGTGGTACATTTATAGCTTTCTTCAAATTCAACCCCCCCCCGCCCCCCTGCTGTGGAGAGGAGCCAGAGCTTTAACCAAATTCTCAAAGGGTTCCATGATTCCTTCCTACTCCCACACATCAAAAGTTTAAGAGCCTATATTCTAGGCTGGGTGCGGTGGCTCATGTCTGTAATCCCAGCACTTTGGGAAGCTGAGGCAGGCGGATTACCTGAGGTCAGGAGTTCGAGACCAGACTGGTCAACATGGTGAAACCCCGTCTCTACTAAAAATGCAAAAATGAACTGGGCATGGTGGTGGACACCTGTAATCCCAGCTACTCGGGAGGCTAAGAAAAAAGAATTGCTTGAACCTAGGAGGTAGAAGTTGCAGTGAACCTAGGAGGCGGAGATTGCACCACTGCACTCCAGCCTACCTAAACAATAAAGTGAGACTCTGTTTCAAAAAAAAAGCCTATATGCTAAATCTACCAGGGTCAATTTTCTATTTATTTCATTTCCAAATAACCATACTCTAAAATATCTCCATGCTTTTTTTTTTTTAAGTTCAGGGGTATATGTGCAGCATGTGCAAGTTTTTTACATGGAAAACGTGTCACAGTGGTTTGTTATACAGATTATTTTATCACCCAGGTATTAAGCTGGGTATCCATTCATTTTTTCTGGTCCTCTCTTAATTCTATCTCCCCTCCTCTGGTAGGCCCCAGTGTGTGTTGTTCCTCTCTATTGTCTATGTGTTGTCATCATTTATCTCCCACTTCTAAGTGAGAACATGCCGTATTCAGTTTTCTGTTACTGCATTAGTTTGCTAAGGATAACGGCCACCTTATCTGCTAACACAACTAAATACTAACTGTTGGAAGGTTTGTCTCCAACACTCTCAGCTAGTAAATTATTGTAAAACAATTTTTAAATGCAGATTTGTTCTAATACTTTAAAATTATCCAGGTGTCAGGCTCAGTGAGTAACGATCAATTTTGGTCTTGATTACATCATTTTTTATTCAATATCTAATGACACTTTGTGAGTATCATTGTAGTCTACTGAGCACTATACAAACTGAAATACATAAACCCAGTTACTTTGAAGCTTACAATCAAATTTCTTTACCAATAATGTATGATATAAAACAACTCCACCCTCTGTTTACCCTTCAATGATGGAGTAGATTAGGTTTCAAATATGCTCAAAGGGAATATATTTCCAGTGAGCTTAGACCTTATTTTATACATTGCTAAAAGAGGGGCTCTGTAACAGATTGGTGTAGGATTAGAAAAGTCACAGGTGTTTTCTCCCACAAAAGAAAAAAAGTACAAATTAGATGATATCATCTCATTGTCTGTTTTGGCCACAAACTAACACTTCACTTCTCAAACCCTCAATTTATTCTTCTTTAACTTGGGGATGCTTCTACTTGATACTTCTTACAGAGTTATCATGACCCTGAGATAATTATTTCAAACATATATTGAAACATCCAAGATGCCAGACAAATAAAAGGCTGTCTTTTCTCCTAGCTTCCTTGGATTCTTGCTCTTTCTCCATATACACAAACTGTTGGCAGGACCCTCAGCAAGATGTCATCGTGCGTCTGTGAGCATTCATTTCAGGGACAGCCAAGCACTTATCTGGAAAACCAGAAACCACAGATAGGGCAGAATACCTGCATCCCCAGCCCCATTCTGTGCAACTTAGTTTTTGAAAACAAATTTAAGATTCCATTCAGAAAGCACCCTGAACACTGAAAGTATGTAATTCCTTTACAAAGAGGAGGTCAAAGAGCAACTAAGCCAGCTGAGATTAGCACCCACATTTCTTTCTTTTCTTTCCAGCACTTTGCATCTATGAATCAGTATGTTGTCATTCCAGAGCTTTCACTACCTTTTTCTATCTCTCTCTCTCAATAACCTTGTGAGGTTGCAGAACTTTCTTCCAACTTTCACTTATTGCATTTTTACCTTTAGCTTACACAGTGACTTGAGGTTAAGGCAGCGTTCTTAATCAAGAAGCCTCTCCTTCTAAAGCTCTGTAGATTTCAGAGCCCTTAGACTAACATTCCAACTCCTTTCCATGCTTCCAAAGTCCATGAGATTTGGCTTTTGCTCACTTTTTCATCTCACACCACTCTCTCCTTCCCTCACCAGCCTTTAGCCATGCTCCGTTTTGGTTCTTTGCACATACCACAAGCCTCGAGGCTCTTGGACATGCTGTTTCTTCTACTTGATCAACTTTCCCACCAATTTTTGTACGGCTGGCTCATTTTCATCCTTTATCTCCTTATGTCACCTCAACTGAAATCATTTAAAGCCATCTCACCATCGTTATCCAGTATCTCAACCCCTCTTTTGTTTCCATCATAGCATAATTTGTGACTATTTCATTTTCTGTTTTATCCGTGTCTCCTCCATAAAGGTGTAAGCTGAAGGACAGACACCGGGCGTGGTCAGCTCATGATTAGGACTCCAGTGCATGAACCATCACTGGCGCTAACGTAGTTGATGCTCCATGACCATAAAGTGAGTGCTCAAAAAATATACATGGAGTGAAACAAGCAATTTGAGTATGTACACTAACTTCTGTTTCCCACGTGCATGTACTAGAATAGGAATGTTGATTAACTTGCTTTAAAAAAGAAATTATCCAGCAAGTGTAAATCTAAACTTTTTTGACTAACTTTAGGAGTTCCAGACCTGCACTGTGCAACACAGTAGCCACTAACCACGGGCCACTGTTGCTCACTTGAAATGACACCAGTCTGAATTTAATGTGGCATAAGTGTAAAATATACACTGGGTTCTGAAGACAATATCAGAAAAATAATATAACATATCTCATGATTGCCATTTTGATTAGATATTAAAATAATATTTTGAAACACTGGATTAAAATATTAAAATTAATTTTATTTGGCTGGGCATAGTGGCTCATGCTTTTAATCTCAGCACTTTGGGAGGCTGAAGTGGGTGGACTGCTTGATCCCAGGAGTTCATGACCAGCCTGGGCAACAAGTCAATGAGGCAAAACCCCGTCTCTACAAGAAATACAAAAAGTAGCCAGATATGGTGGCATGCCTCTGTAATCCTAGCTACTCAGGAGGCTGAGGCAGGAGAGTCACTTGAACCTGAGAGGTGGAGGTTGCAGTGAGCTAAGATCACACCATTCCACTCCAGCCTGGATGACAGAGTGAGACTCCATCTCTCTCTCTCTCTCTCTCTATATATATATATATATATATATGTAATATATATATATATATATGTAATATATATATATACACACACACATACATGTGTATATATATTAATCAAGAAGCCCTCCAAAATTCATATTTTATCTGTATTCTTTTTTTTTTTAAGTAGCTACTAAAAATTAAAATTACATATGTGGCTTGTGTTAGATTTCTATTGGAACAATGCTGGTCTAGAATACTCCTCTATTCTCTCATCATTTCAGTGTTAATCTGACTTTAATGCTTATGACTTTCTTAAACCTGCCTATAATGGTATATATTGAGGATAAAAAATATTTAGAAGTCCCAAAGCCACTGACTTAAATTCTTATGTTATTCTACAGCATTCTAACCTCATGAAGATCTTAGAACATTGTCCAAGTATCACAAACTATAATACATCAGACTATTGGGCAGGAAAATATCTTCATATAGTTTTAGAATCATTATTTACACTATTGTTCAAATCCTTTAATTCTACTTTCAGAGCTACTATCATCATCTAGGCCTCCGTGATCTCTCAACTGATCTGTACAACTGAAGCAGCTTCCTAACTAATTGGTCTTCTACCTCTAACCCATTTTTTTCCAACAATAGACAATGTAAAAGTCTTACATGTTGCCTTCTTGCTTGACCTGCCTGTAGTTTTCCACTAACCCCAGGATAAAGTCCAGATCTTCAATTCATCCTTTAATTCCTGACATAATACAGACTTACTCCCCCTCCTGCCTACTTTCTCCTCCTCTTAGGCTCCTCATTCCAGTCATTCTGAACTCCACTGTTCTGTAAAGGTGCCATGCTTCTTTTGGCTTTTGGACTTTGTTCCTTCCACAGAACCCACACCCATTACTCTCCTTTTATCTGGTCAAATTCTACTCTCTTCTCAGCTTAAGGTTAGAGGTAGCAGGTGTGTCTGATATTAGATGTCTGCCTTGCAAGGGAAGGCATCTCCTGGCCTCCAGGAACCCACCATGGGGTTTGCGCTCTGTTGGTGGTAGATGTAGAATACAAGCCACACACCCAAACCCACACATGCACTAAGCACTCTCGACAATTCTCCCGCTGAATCCTCACCACAAATATGTGAGCCGACAGCAGCAGCATGTATTTAAGTACTATGTGCCAAGACTTGTTCGAAGCACTTTAAATATATTATCTCAGCCTTCAGGATAACTCCCTAAGGTAGGTACTTATTATTTTCCTATTTACTGTATTATTCTGCTAGTATCCCATTCACTGATGGGGAACTAAAGTCCAGATGAATTTAGTAAATCATCCAGCCCAATAGCAGGGGATATGAGCTCCTGTAGTTTGGTCTGACAGTCTATGTTGACTTGTGCAGGTGTTATCACCATTTTAGAGATGAGGAAGCAAAAGTTCACCAAGTTTAAGGAATTTTCTCAAAGTTGTCAAATCAGAATTTAAAAGACAAGTTAGATGCCACACTATGGTTCTCCCAATAACTGTCCATACTCCTGTCATTATACTTGTGCTCCCATTGCTTACCAACTTACTGGCTTCCCTCTTTAGACTGTATGTTTCTTATTCTTTAGGTTTTAAAAAAATCTTAATAGATTTTATTTTTAAGAATAGTTTTAGATTGACAGAAAAATGGAACAGATAGTACAGAGAGTTCTTCTTGCAGAGTTTCTCCTGTTGTGAATATCTTGTGTTAGTGTGGTACATTTCTATAACTAATGAACCAATATTGATATGTTATCATTAACCAAAGTCCATAGTTATTCAGATTTTCTTAGTTTTCTAATGCCCTTTTTTCTATTCCAGGATCCTATCCAGGATAAGACATTACTCTTAGTTGTCAGGGCTCCTCAGGCTGTTTTAGGCTGTGGCAGTTTCTCAGACTTACCTTACCTTTGATGATCTTGACAGTTTTGAGGAATAGCAATGAGGTATACTGTAGGATGCCCCTTCACTGAAACTCGTTTGATGTTTTTCTCATGATTGAAGACCACAGAGATGAAGCACCATTTCCATCCTATCACATCAATCAAGAATACCTACTATCAACCTGCCTTATGTTCATGTTGACCTTGATCACCAGGCTGAAGAAACGTTTGTCAGGTTTCTCCACTGTAAAGTTACTCCCCTCTCCTCCAAACTGTACTCTACACTCTTAGAAAGAAGTTATGATGTACAACCCACACTTAAGGCATAGGGAACTATGCCCACTTGCTGTGTTCCTCAAGGATACACTATCTGCACAATTTATCTGGAGTTCTGCATGGGAGATTTTCTCTTTCTCTCCTGTTTATTCAATCATTTACTTACACCAGTATGAATTTATTGATATTTAATTTATACTTTGGGATAGAACTTAATACTATATTTTATTGCTCAAATTGTTCCACTTTGGCCATTAGGAGCTCTTTCAGTTGATTCCTGTGTCCTTTTGACATACCTCCATCAATGCAGGCTTTTTCCTTTTTCTTTTTCAGTTCTTCTTTACTTTCTAGTTTTATAAGAGGCTCCAGACTCATATAATTCCTTTCCTAGTAGTAGCATCAGACATTTTTCCAAGAATTCCTGGTTCACTTTATTAAATCATGGTTTTAGAAATCAAGATCTGGGTGCTAGTTGCTACTGTGATGCCATTTCTTTTAAGCCCTTTCCGCTGACACAGAAAGAAATATATATGTACATACAACCCTATGCATACATAAATATTTCTATATGTAGTCCTCTGTATATATATAAAGTTAAGCAGGGGTTCTTGCTGATTTCTCTAACTTTAATTTATTACCACATGTAACATTCTAACATCCTCCTCTTGCTTATCTATAAATTCTCACTCCACTACTGAGAAATGACTGTAAGCTTCTTAAAGGCAGAATTAGTGCTTTAGTCACTGCTATATCCCAAGTATAGTGCTTGGCACATATAATGTACATGTTGACTTACTGTCGAATTTACCCCATAATCTCAATTCTGGAAGGGACTACAGATAAATTTGCAAATGTTACAAAATATGGATTTCAAAGACTAAAATCACAACAATTTATTAGGGCAAACAGTACAAGAGGGTGCACTAACAAAGGTCTGATTTAAGTGCTTTTATTCAACCCGGTGAAGGGAAAATGACAGTAATACATCTAAGCCATGCAAAAAGGATTCAGCCTTCCTTGAAAAGGATTCAAGTGGCATAAAATGGTTTGTTTCTCCACAGCAATTTACATTTATTAAAATAGATAATAGGCATAATCATTGTCAAAATACAGCTTCTACCCTGTAGAATGTCTTAATACATCCTCGAAGTTCCTGACAAACAGGCACAAAGCCATGGCAGATTAGAGTCTGAGTGGAGGATCAGTCCAATAGCACAGCAGAAAAAGAAATCTTACGCTTCTAGGAAGGAAAATAAGACCCGAGAACAGCTTTTGAAGGTGGAGGGTAAAATACAAAGGGAAAGGTGCTAAAGTGATGCATCAGCTGGAAGTATAACTGGGCTCTAACGTGACACTCTGCATTAATGATGCTAATTTATGTCTGGGTAAGTGCATGTGCATGACACAGAGGAATTTGAAGAGATCTCTATTATACCATGGAGGAGCTCATCTTGAATCTCTTGCCAGGGTACATGCTTTATGCGGGGATTGCTTCATATGGGCATATATTGTGTACATTTCATGTCAGTTGCATGTGAATAAATCATGTCTCTTACAATCTATTCTAGACCCTTTCCGATATATTCTTTGCACTGCAGCCAGAAAAATATTTTTAAAAGGCAAACTTGATCCCTTTCCCCAATCTTCCCCACATTTAAACATTTTTATGGTTTCCTGTTACTCCTAAGATAAAAAGCAAAATCAGCTCATATACCTTTTCAAGACTGCAATATGTGGTTTCTATCTAATGTCTACCCTGTGGAAACTTAAGCCACACTGGCCACCTTTCACTTCTTTGAACACACACTCTCTTTACTGCCACTACTACAAGGCCCTCGTACATGTGGTTCTCCCTGTCTGGGTCATCCTCCCATCTCCTCTTCAACATAGCTAACTCCTATTATGGCTTTAGGATTTAGCAATTATTCTTTCACCAGGGAAGCCTTCTCTGTCTGGGTCCAATAATCCTCTTATTACACACTCTTAGAGTACCATTAGCTCTTCCTTCAGAGTGCTTGTCACAGTTGCAATTGTATATTTATCCTTATTATTCCTTATTAATATATTTCCCCAGAGGGCCTTGTCACTCAATATTCCTGGTACCTAACCCCATACCTGGCACACAATAAGTGTCCAATAAACATCTATCAAGTAAATGACTGAAAAATGACCATACCATCTATACATACCACTGTAGAGACTTTCCAGAATATTAAAGTCCCCCTTTGGATTTAGAAGAATATATCATTTCACACAATAAATTTGATTGTTTACCCCAAGGATGAATATAATAAATATCACTGCCAGGCTTTGGTAGTTTCCAAATAAACATGAAGTCCTTTTTATCATATTGAGATGATTATTAAATATTACATAGAAGTGGACATAAGAGGACATGAAGAAATAATCTCATGCAGTAGAAGTTCACAATGGTGCCGATCATCTCTTAGTCCTGTCTCTTAGAGATCCGTTTATCAAGTAATTTTGCTTTATTTCACAATATCTCAAATGCTACTATTAGCTCTCAAGCTCTCATCATGGGGCGTGGATTTCATTCAACATTCAACAAATATTTACTGAGCATATTTACTAGATTCCAGGCACTGTGTTGGAGCCTAGGATACAGACTAGGCAAGAGAGACAGGTGCTGATATTCAAGAAGAGAAGATAACCAACACACAAATGAGTAAACAAAATGATTGCTGATTGCTATTAGTGCTAACAAGGAAAGAACTCATGTTCCATGTGAGTGATATCGCGCCCATTGCTTCATCATGATTTTAAGTGATCCAAATGCCTCACTGGGATAACCTGTATCATTATTGCTTCGTTGTACCAGGTAGATCGCAGTCTTTTTACTTGAGCAAGGATTAAAGAATTTTAAGTTTTAATGCCATGGTTTCCTATAAGAATTTAAATATACTCACTTTCTCAAATACGTGTAGACAAAACACCAGATATAGCTTTTCTACAGAGTCACTACAACCCCTGAAACTCTCTATTGTCAGCTTTGATGCACCCCAAAAGATCAAAGTGCCTTGCTAAGATGAATATCTCAACAGAGCATCTGTTTCATTTCAAGAAATTTTTCATTTTTTTTTTTTAGTGATAAGTTTACAAGCAGTAGTTAGTGTACAGAAAATTTTAAGACACCTCTAGAGAAGTTGTAAATTCTGCAGATTGAGTCAGGACTCTCTTAATAATCATTAAAAACCTTGAGGCCCAGGATAGTGTTTGGAGCATAATTTGTCTTCAATTATATGTTAAATGTTTGCTGAATAAATAGTGATGCTTTGAGAAAATTATCTATTTGAAGCATGAGACCAGAGTGGAGCCAAAAGAAAAAAAATTAAAATTAAAGTGGCTCACTTATCAAAAAGGAAAGTCACAGAGAAAGGAGATCAATAACAGTATCCTCTTCATTCGCTTTTGACTAAGCCTGCAGGTTTATGAGGGGACAGGAAGCTGGGAGAATCTCAAGAAAAGAAAATGCAGTCCCTGAATGCCACAGCTCAAGAGGAACACCCCAGCCTACTGTCTCCAATGGAGAAGAACAATCTGCAGATTGACAAAGCCCTCTGTTTACACTCGTGAACAAATAAACTAATTGTGCCTTTCTTTTAATCTAACAAATCATAGCTTGATTACAGGTCATTAGTGACCATTAATATGTGAAACTGCATTTCACTAGTATATCTGAATAACAGTCTTGCCTTTCACACTAGCTTAGTCAAGTTTCCAAAGGGAAAGCCCCGTTATCAGGCCATGAGCAGGACTTAAATGAACAATTAGCTTTTGGAATTGAACTATGATACAGAAGAATTAATTATTTTGGTTCATTGCGGTTCTGCCTCCTATAGAACCAGTCTTTGCCTTTGTAGCGGAGACATGCTCTTTGTAACAGAAGATTGTGTGACCACCTCTCTCCAAACATTCTCAATAATTCCCAATGACTGCTAATGTGTCAGCCAGCAACACGGACCTGCTTGTATGACAATAGTACAGACAGTACTAAGGTCACAATACGATGGCTTATTAGAGTCTCGATAAATGCAGGGAGCACATTGGGAATTATCAGAAAAGTAGAAGTGACATCAAAAAAGGTCTATTTGGCAAAAAAGTGGAATGCAGAGTAGAGAATATGTATACCCGGGTGAACCTGGTATTCTAGAATTTTTAAAGGTGCCATCAGAGCTTTGGATTATCTGCATTTAGGGGCAAGATTCTTCAAAGGTATTGGATAATTGCCAAGCCTCCATTTCATTTTGTGTTGAGCAGTCACAGAGGAACATGGAGTGATTAACAGAGATTAAAGATCTCAGGAATGTTTGAGGACTTTCTAACATAGCAGTTGCCATTTAGGAGCAAACCCATGGTCCATCTTATCTAATGTTCTGTTTCTTCAAAAAATGTCCCCTAGGAAATGCCACTTTTGACTACTATTGTATTGAGGCCATAGAATTAGAGGTGTTGCCATCAAGGCAAGTAATGGCAGCGCATACATCGCTGCAGCCATTTTTACTTTTTATTCTGGACTAGCTACCAACCACGTGGCTCATGCCCCAGTTTAAAATGCATAATGATAGCATAGAGTTCCATGTAGTCCTTTCAATCAGTTATCCTGCTCATCTCTATCTCAGCTTATGAAAGTTAGATTATGAATAGCATAGTAATGGTGCAAAATGCAGGTTCTAAGTTGAACTTGCCTGTTTTCAAATCCTGGCTTTTCTACTGCTAATAGGGTGACTCTGAGCAAGTTTCTTAACCTTTCTGAGCTTCTCTTATCTGTGAAACAGATAATAATGGTGCCTACCTCAAAACGTGATTTGAAAACCCTAATTAGGTAACTAGTACATGTAAAGGGTTTAGTACACTACATGGCACATAATAAGTGCTCAATAAATATTAACTGCTATCATTTATTTTTTTCCACCAGCGGCAGTATCCACTGTGGCCACCAACTCCATCTCCCACAGAAAGATAAGGAAACAAAAATATCTAAGATAGACTTTTTCCTGAAGTCACCCAATTACTAAAAACTGAGATGGGACTAACCCATCGTCTTGACTACCATTCTTCCTGCTTGGAATACTTTTCATTATTCTTCCCTCCTCCTCATCCTTCAGGTCACAGTTTAGCCATCTGCTTTCTCAGAAGCCCTTCTCTGAGCCCTTTTATGTCATTTCACAGTCTCTTGTACTTCCTCCATCACAGAACCCCTCATCCTGCATTATAATTGCCTGTTGTCCTGTCTGTGTCCCCTACTAAACCACAAGTTCCTTAACAGAAGAGACCAGGTCTATATATTAAACCTTTGCATCCTCAGCACCAAGTACAGCACCAGACATATAGTAAGTGCACAGTAAATACTTAATAAGTAAAAGGATGGATGCCAGACTCTTCATTACCAATCTGTTGACACATATTAAATTATTATTTCTCACTGGAATGGATTTTGGAAAATCAGAGAGAACTCTACATGGCTTCATGTATTATATTGTTCTTAAATAATCAGAATCTAAAGTCAAAATTTCAAGGCAATTTTTTAAATTAACACATAATATGTTACATATTTATGTGGTACATGTGATATTTTATTATACGCATGGAATGTATAATGATCAAGTTATGGTATTTGGGTTACCTATCACCCTGAGTATTTATTATTTCTATGTGTTGGGGACATTTCAAATTCTCTCTTCTGGCTTCTTTGAAATATGCAATACATTGTTGCTAACTACAGTCACTGTACTCTGCTATCAAACATTAGAATGTATACCTTCTATCTATCCATATATTTGCACCCATTGACCAACCTCTCTTCATCAAGGCAGTCTTAACTAAATTCTAACAGATTCAATTTCTGAAGAAAGTAGCTAAACTTTTAAAAATGACACCTTGAAGTGACTCTTGCATTCTATTAAAACACAGGCACGTGTGTATACTTACACACTCACCTTATACCTCATACTTATCACTAAGCCATACACAATGCTTATCTAGTCACCAACCCTCAAAATTTGGAGAAGGGCACTGTCTTTGTACTTTGAAGGGATTTTTCAGAAACATTTGAATTTGATGAGGCACAGTGAAAAGCAAGTATTTATCCTGGCTATTCTTCACAACAAGCTCTTAAAATTCAGACTCTGAACTGTCTCTCATTTACAGTTTTAATGAATTAGAAATTTTGAGTCTGATGTAACACAAGTTATAAAATTTGACCAAAAAACAAAATACTTCCAATTTTTTTTCTCCCTCCATCTTGGAGGAGGAATAGAAGGCATAAAAGTTGGAAGCTCCAGGGAATCCACTCAAAGTCTATTCAGTTTCATCTCATTAAAGTAACATCATCAAGGGCAAACCAAATAAAACCCAAACCCCCAATCAATATTATATTAGAATGCATTGAAAGTGTTACTTAGTTGGTAGGAATGAAAAAAAATCATATACTGAAATTACAGCAGATATAAGCCTTTTATTCAAATAGACCAGACAGCAAAATGTAATTTTTCTATAGCAAATGAAGAGCTGAACTCTCCCTCATAGCACCAACATTATTTAAAAACCCTGCTCTCTTATTTTATATTAAAAATTTAAGAAATATCACCTGCATGGAGTCTATATAAATGTATAACGCTAACATTGCATAGTTCCCTTAGGACACTAATGCCTCACACATCTTTACCCACAGTCTGATGGAGAATATTCATAAACGTATATGCATATAGACACATACACATCTTGTGTATACACAATATACATACACACACATATACACACATACCTGCTCTTTTTCTTCCCTTTTTGATCTGTGACCACCTTTTAAATTTCATTAGCTCTATGATAAAATATTTGTCTAGAACTGTTTTCTCCCTTCATTCCTTTTATTAAAGGGAGCTTTTCGCTTCTGAATCTTGTACTCTTTGATCTGTCTCAGGGTTTAATCTCTGATGATTCTTTTTCTTAAATCAAAATATAGTTATTTTGTATTAAATTTTATTTTCCATTACTCCAAAATATAGCCATATGTGGAGGCTGTAAAGCTAAAGCCTCACCAGATACTGTATCGAGAAATGAATCAAAACGCCTAGCAGAAGGCGTCGTGCCACTTCATCCAAATCAGGTGGAACTACTTAGGAGTTAATCACTAAAGGGCTTTAGAATATTTGATACAGGTGAGAAGTTGTTTTTCCTACACACTGATTTCTAGATCTATTTTCTCATTGGAAATTACCCTCTCAGTGAGACCTTTTATTTTTCATTATATTCAAAGTAAGATGCCCATATTATCTCTTTTTTGCCTGTTAACCCCAAGCTCTTTTTCTTTGTTGAGCAGTTAATACATCTACCTTGTTCTCTAGCTTTGACAAACCTAACATCAATAAAACAGGCTCTATTCGTGTTTAGCCAACACTCTCCTGGTAATTTTATAACCAGTTATACTGTATCATCCCCATGTACATTAGGTCAAAATATGTTCTTGTTCTTAAAACAATAAATCAAACTGTGCTTCCTATGTACAATAACTTTTTTAAAAATGTAAATTATTTGTGTCCCACAGAACAACTTTCAAGCAATTAGAACTATTTAACACTTCTATATTGCTACTTTTTCAAGAAGAGTAGGTATAAATAATAATACTAATACCTTTATTTCCATAGGTGTTTTCATCTGGATAATTCATGCTTCATTATTGTGCCACTATTCTCTGTCTTGGGTTCTCCCTTGGCTCCTGTGACAAACATGGGGTTCAGATCCAGACTCCAGGAGGTTACGATGCTTCAACTTTTGGCAACATACAGGTGCATTTACACACTCCCACATACCCCTACCATCTCTTTGGGAGAGTTTGCTCCTTGCCCGTCAAAGTCCAGGCTAAGAAGGTAGCACAATCAACACTATAAAAGCTCCCTTGCCTCAGCTCCCTCAACCTGAAGTGGACTGCCTTCTCACTTGAGAATACAGACATAGAGCTGCGAGTCTCTTAAGTGTTGCTCCTGATCATCATCATCAGCAGCAGAATTACCTGGGAAACTAAAAAAAATCAAACTCTCAGGCCCCATCACCAGCCTCGAGATCTATTCTAAGCTCAAAGGGGTGGAGCCTAGAAGGTTGTATTTAACAAACATGTCAGGTGATTCTAATGCACACTAAAGTTTGAAAACAGCTGCTGTTTGGCATCTAGGGAGTTTTGAAGAAGCTGTAGTGAGGAAGAGGGCTGGCTTCATATAGTCAAAGTGGGGTCCTGTGGACAGGATACTCAGTGTTTGGGGTAAGGTTTTATGGTGCAGGGCTAGGAGCAGTGGGGAAAGAGAATGCTCTGGTGCAGAACGACTTTTATACAATAGGAACTATTGTATAAAAGCATGAGCAAGTCACCTCACTGGTTAGAAATGGGCCCCTTTCTCTGCAAGTGTTCAGAGGTACGAGGTTATACACTATAATAAGCTATGAATAAGGTAATATAAGAAGAAATAGTCAAAATAAATATGTAAGATTAACAAAAAACAAAATAGGCCTTAATGGGAACTTTCAACATACCACTAATATAGAACAAAAAGTTCATAATTTTTTTTTAGTATCTCAGTTATCTTTAAAAACTAGCCTACTGATGGTGCATAATGAATTTTAGTTTCCTAAAATTAGATAATGAATTTTAGTTTCCTCAATGCTTCATTTCATATTCAGAAAAAGGTAGCAGTTTGTTTAGACTGACACAAGAATCCAACCCAAGAGATTATGTTTGTTATTCAAAAGAGAGCAAATCACCACCAGCCAGTACTGATACTAGATCAAAGATTAAGGTTGGTGTGTTAACTTATTTGTCCTCTGTTTTGTAACCAAAACAACTGTCTTTCAACAATAATATCTTAAGATATATACATAACTCTACTAATATTAATGAAAATACAGCCCAACCTTATTTAGCAATGACTACCTGCTATGTTCCTGGAACTGTCCTGAACACATTACGGGCACTGTCATTTTTAATACTTACAATAACCTTATGAGGTTAAACATTGCTGTCTTCATTTTACAGATGAGGCATCTGGGTTTAGAGAAGTTAAATAACTTGTCCAAGGACTAGCAAGTGACGGGGTCAGGATACAAATCCAGTCATCTCCAGAGTCTGTTTTCTTGACACTTTTTTCATATAATTCTAAACCCTAGGGTTGGGAGGGTAGAAAGTATATGTGGTCCAGTGCAAATAATGCTTATGACCACTTAAGTCTTCTAAAAATACTAAAAACAACCAACTACTCATTGAATGTTTAATCTGGGTCAGGGACTGAACTAGCCATGTACAAGTATTATCTCACTTAATCCTCGCAACAGCCATGGAAAGTAGTTACTACCATTGTCTTAACTTTACACAGGGGAACCTGCAGTTAGAGGATTTAAGTAATGAGCCCATCTTCTTTTTTTTTTTTTTTTTTTTTTGAGACAGAGTTTTGCTGCGGCGCCAGGTGCCAGGCTGGAGTGCAGTGGTATGGTGCGATCTCGGCTCACTACAACCTCTGCTTCCCAGGTTCAAGCAATTCTCCTGCCTCAGCCTCCCGAGTAGCTGGGATTACAGGCACACACTACCACACCCAGCTAATTTTTGTATTTTTAGTAGAGACAGGGTTTCACCATGTTGGCCAGGATGGTCTCGATCTCTTGACCTCGTGATCCACCCGCCTCGGCCTCCCAAAGTGCTGGGATTACAGGCGTGAGCCACCGCACCCAGCCCCATCTTCTTATCAAAGATTTCACTGCTTACATAATAAAATGGAAATTAGGCAAAAACCACACATAGTATTCAGTAAATGTTGCTTTCCTGTCCTTACGTTAGTTTCTGGGGATCAGAATGGTAGTGTTGATGATCAATCCGTTGTTCTTCTTACCTATTTTCTTGCTTGTTCCAAATGGCAGATATCTGTTAGATATTTGGGTGCAATATACAGCCATGAAATGTAACTAAATCCCCTGGCTTCTCTGCAACTTTAGTATCACCAAACCCTAGCACTTTAAGGCTTGCACCTTAAATGTGGTTCCAGGAATGTGGTTCCAGAAACTCTTCCACTTGGCAAGAGTAATAATGAGCGACTTTAGGAATCAGACACAACCCATGCCCAAGCCCCCAAATGAAAGGTGGAAGGCACGCCAGGTTGTTCCACCCAAAGAACCTTGTGCTAAAAATGCTGGTGGTCAATGCCTTACAGAGAGAGTCAGCAAGTAGATGCACTTTTTTCTCAAGACTGTAAGATTTCATCTAGTTGGGAGCTCAGTGATTTATCTGATATCACAGAAAGAGCTCTTTTTTATGAATGAGTCTCTAAGCCTCCGTCTTTTCTCCACCATAAACTAGGTATGTGATCATAGGCAAGTTAATGAACTCCACTGGATCTCAGTTTTCTCACTGAAAAAATGAGAATAAAGGAAATTTACTCTTTATATTTGTTGTGCAGAGTAGATAAGACCTGTGAAAATACTTTGCAGAAATACAAATCCCCTCTGCAAGTGTAAGATGACATTACTATTTTATGAAACTTCTTCCTTGTCTAATATTTAGCTGCTAATGTATCAACCTGTTTAGTGAAGTTGGTTTACTGATGAACTAATTTAAAAGCAAGAGGAATGGGGAATTCTTTAGAACTGAAAACCGTGAGCAGTGCCAAGGACAACTGAACTATTTGATCAGTTGTTTTGATGGTTAAGAGGGAGAAAGATGTTTATTACTTGGGTAATCAAATAATCTGCCTGTTGCAAACCTCTGTGACATGCAGCTTACCTATCTAACCATCTTGCACATGTACTTCTAAACCTAAAATAAACGTTTTTTAAAAAGAGGGAGTCAAGAGCCAGTAAGCTTGGCAAATCTCCCAGATCAGTTCATGTTGCTATGAAATAGCCTGAGAAAACTCTCTGTGAAGGCAACAAGGAATATCATGAAACTACCATGTAAACGAATGGGACATAAATAGCAGCAGCTCAACATGGGCTCAATCGATGTATTTTACCAAAGATGCCTTTGGGTTTCTATTCAAATTTCAATGTGCCAAGTCTCTTGCTTGTCTACATTAGAGAGTAGAATGTGGCCTATCTGTAGATTAGAATGGCATGGAAAGGAGGCAGTATAAAGGACAGTTTTATGTAGGGAGAAAAAAGAAGTTCCATATGAAGTTTACCTTGGAGAGATAAAGAAAATATGGTATTTAGCACTATTATCTGTTTTTACATCTTCTTGGAGGGATTCAACCACAAGATATAAGAGCAAAGACACAAAAATCAGGAAAACCATTTTTCTAGTGATTTTACGTTTATCTTGGACTATGGTTTCCTCTTAAGGTACCTAGCAGATTAAAATCACTTTGTGATGTAACACTACTATCCTGCTTTCCCTTTTATAGCTCTCATCTTAAAATGTTTTATAGGTCAACACAAACAGGTAAAACAAAAGCAATCATGCTATTTTAAGTATACATTTTCCTTGGGCCTATTAAATTTAGAAAAGTGTATTACTCTTTCGAGTAGCTAGTTGTGGCTTGAACTGATTGCTTGATTAATCACTCAAACTGTGGCTCTAGACCATCTCATTCAGGTTCTCTTTTCAATATACCAAAAACAGAGGTCATGAGGTTGCTTAGATCATGAAATTAAGGAAGGAAACCAAGGCTTTGACCCAGAAAACATGCCCTACTTTCTAAAGCCAAGATCATCTCATGAGTGGATGGTAGTATTCCCCTATGTTCTTCTGACAAAATGTACCCATACTCTGTCACTAACAGCCTCATTGCAATACACTACACTTGACCAGCTGCCCCATGTGCAGACCTTTCCAGTAGGTCCGATAGTCACTAATCCACTGATTAAACATTTTAAAACTGGCTTTGGCAAAACATGCCAGAAATTCCTTCAGAGTAATTAAAACCACCCTCTGTGTCAATAAACACAGACTGTGAAATCTTTCATGTGCAGAGGGGCTGGCTCTGACCCACTGGCTCCAGGACATTTTTTCTTAGATGGGTTTTCCATCATTGCAATTGATTTTTACTGACTCATCCAGACCATTGCTCAGCCCCTTTATAAAAAGATTGGCTGAGGTCAGAGATACCATCTTACCTTTCTTGTTTCGGCCAAGATACAAGAACCAAAGGGGCTATAAACCTAAGGGCCAGGCTGATTACCGAAGCCCTTTCACCCAGATCTTCAGGTGGGAGATCTGAAAAAGGATTCTTGCTATAGAATAAATATGATAGTCACAGAGTTCACTGACCACTGCTCTTTCAGAATTCAAACTGATTTTCATTTGAAGAATTATTAATGTGTCTTCAAAGTAAAAGGAAGAACTCAGGTGGATATTTACTACATTGATTCCCAGAGACTAGTCACACAGTTGACACTCCATGCATTGTTTCTCACCACAATGGCAGCTTTGTTGTTTTTATTATATAAACAACGTATCTATTTATTTAAACTGTCATACATTATAGAAAATATAAAAATAGTAGAAGTTACTTAAAATTTCATCAGCCTGAGCTATCAATATATTTTGGTAGCCATCTTTTCCATGGAATTCTTGATGTACACGAACAAAATTTTATATGAGAGAAACCATACTATACATGCCCTTTTTATCATGGATGAAGCTAACTTTGACTTTCTTTAAAATATAGAATTTTTTGTTTGTTTGTTTGTGTTTTGAGATGGAGTCTTGCTCTGTCACCCAGGCTGGAGTGGAGTGGCATGATCTCAGCTTGCTGCAGCCTCCACCTCCTGGGTTCAAGTGATTCTCATATCTCAGCCTCCGAAGTAGCTGGGACTACAGACATGCTCCGTCACAACTGGCTAATTTTTGTATTTTTAGTAGAGATGGGGTTTCACCATGTTGGCCAGGCTGGTCTTGAACTCCTGACCTTAACTGATCCGCCCACTTTGACCTCCCAAAGTGCTGGGATTACAGGTGTAAGCCACTGTGCCCAGCAGTGTTTTTTTTTTTTCTGACTTCTTTTTTCCCCCTTATAGCCAATATTAATAAATCTTCACACGCTTTTTCTTATTGATATTATCATGTAATAACTCATATAACATGAATCAGGTTTCACTTACTCAATAAATAGCTGCTGAATGGTTAAAAAATGAAAGAACACACACACACACATAAACACATGAGTGAATGAAAGAATAATCAATTATGATCTTAATTAGCCAATACAGTTTCCAAGTGATTGAAGAAATCCCAGAGCACATCTTTTGACATCTCCCCTGCATCTTTAAACTTCAGTTGGGGTAGGAGAACCTGGCTTTACCTCGTTCAGACGGACCTGCAAGTCTAAACTCCCAAGAAAAGAATATGTAACTGGCTGCTGTCCTGACTACAGAAATGCTATTAATCCACTCTCAAATTGAAATCAAATTCAAAAACCATTTACTAAGCACCTGTGTGCTGAGAACCAACTGTCCTTTGTACGATAAACTAGAGGAAAGGTGTGGTCACTGCCTTCCCAGAGTGTCTGTCTTGCTGGGGAGACGATGTGCAGTATCTGTCTCTTTAGGGCTAGCTGTCTGAATGTGGACCTCAGTTGCCACATTCGTGAAATGGGGAAAATGCCTATAAGCTCATAGGACTGCTGTGGTGATCAAAGAACTTCAATTTCAGGAAAAACTTCACAGAAAAATGTGGACTGGAGGCAGGCCTTGTAGGTACCAGGGAAGGAAAAACAGCACACATAGCAGGAAAGGCCTGGAGTAGTGAGGACCCAGCACAAGCTAGCCTCAATGCTTTGAAGATCACTTAGGAGAGACTTAGAAGATGACAGGACAGGCAGGAAACACGAAAGTTTATAAGCACAGGAGAAAACTGTGAACAGACTAATCTTCTTAAAGGGTTAAAGAAAAGTGAGATTTTTTTTCTGCCTTTTCAGCATGTGCCAATGTCTAGATCAAGGCCATTCATATGAGTGACTCAAAGGCAACCTGCTTGTCAAGTAATTGGGGGAAAAAAAGAAAAAAACCCTGGCTTACATAATGGGCTCAAATCCAAGTTTCTAAGACTTATAGGAAAAATTCTGATCGGAAAATTTCCATCTCAAATTGTGCTGTGGAAGCTTAAGGACTGAGTAAGCATGTTGGCAGCCAAAGTACAATATGATAATCAGACTGCTTTTGCTTTTTTTTCTTCCACAGTGCACAGAGATTTTCAGGTCTTGGTAGGTCCTTAGCAAGTTTTTGATCTCTGACCCACAAGGGGTCAGAGAACCTATAGAAAAATACATCTTGTTTACAAATGGAACTGCACCCAAAACTTTCCCTCTATATCCTATTAGGTGACCAGAGGGTCCTGACTTCTAAAGCATAGTATGTCAGTTTCACCCAGGCTAATCCTACAGAATGGAAAAAGGGATTAGAAATTAGTCATTGCAGGAGATGTCAGTTGGAAGCACTAAACTGTCCTAATCTCTTCTGATAGTTCAAGGTTCTAGGGAAGATTTTCTCTGCCTTTCATATCTTCTCCTTTTAAACTAGCACCATTGAGGAATTCCAGGAAGCATGTCCCTACAGATCTGTGCTACTCTAATTAATCCCACCTACCCTTGGCTCCAAGACAGAAGAGAAAGAGAATGAAAAGTAATTTTAATATTATACCCCCAAATCTCCAGTGAAACTTGGAGTTTCTAGAAGACGCTTTAACCCTTTCAGTCCTCTGAAGGCAACTGGGTCACCTACTGACCACCTCAAATATTTATCCGTTCAACTGCCCATCCATCCATCCATCCATCCATCCATCCATCCATCCATCCATCCATCCCTTAAATTTTATGTGCTTACCCTGTGTACAATTTTAAAAATATTTTATAAAATTTTTTAAATTAGAAAATGCCTCAAAGAGCTTAATATTTTTATTTCAATACCCCAAGACACTTCAGAGAGGAACAATGTCCTAAATAAATACTCAAGCCAAATGAATTGGGATTTCAAACTGACTCCCAACTGTAATCCCCAAAGACTGCTGAAATGCAGACAGCCAATATACTTTGAAAATGGACTAAAAATCACTAACTGAAAATATGGATAGAACACAAGTGGAAAAGGCCTTAGCAATTACAAAGGTACTCCTTGGGACAGCGATTTTAGAAGGCAATTTATTCCTATCATCTAAAAACATAATTGTTCATACTATTTGACCCAGTAATCCTGCCTTTAGAAACTTGTTCTAAAAAATAACTGAAGAGATGATTCAGAGTCATGCCATTATTTATCTGTCTCACAATTATCATGGCAAATATTGGAAATAATCTAAACTTCCATCATTAGGTGGCTGGTAAAATTATGGTTCAACTATAGAATGTTAACTATAGTGGTAATTTATAAGATTTGTACTTTTCATTTAGATTAAGCAATAGTGCCAGTTTTGGGAAAAGACTAGAGATGTCTGGAAGTCTCAAGTAAATGATAGTTAAAGTCTAATTTTTTCAGATTTGCCTGGGTTCAAATTGCATTCAACCACACATAGTATTAACCAAAAAAAAAAAAAAAAAGTTAGCACAGCCTTCAGAAAGGTCAAATTTGTACCCCATGAGAGGCTAGCTCATTAAACCACACTGGTTGTCATACTGGGTCAATCATTCTTTGAAGTTACCTACTCACTAGTTTGAAGAAAATTAACATTTCTGGGTCACCAGGTTCCATATACTCATCTACAAATGATGCCCTGGAACCATGAAAGTAATTTTATTTAACATAGGTGGGCAACTGAATCCCAGCGAACAAACTACTCACCCATGTGCTTAATGGCAGAGGCTAAGAATTGAGCCTGCCTCTCCTCTCAGAAATGGTCCAAGTACCTGGAGCTTTGGGAGGTAGAAGGGCAATGGGATCAAATTAAAATTCAATGGCTCTATCTTTATGAAATTTCTTCTGATCTTCACCCCATATAAGTTTCCTAGGATAAACTCAAGCACCTTGAAAATCTGTGACAACATGAGATGGAAGCAAAATATGCACAGAACAAAAGTGGAGAAAGGCCACAGTAATTACAAAGCTATTCCTTGGGACAGCCATTTCAGAAGGTAATTTATTCCCGACATATAGGAACACAATTGTTCGTACCATTTAACTCAGTCATCCTGCCTTTAGAAACGTACTCTAAAACATAACCAAATACATGATTTAGAGTCTAAAACAGAACCAAAGATATAACTTATCTATTTCAGAATTATTATAGTAAATATTGGAAATAATCTAAACTTTCATTATTAGGCAACTGGCAAAAGTGTGGTTTAACTATAGAATAGTATAGAAAAATGCTAACAGCTTGTGTTTAGGGCAAAAGCAAACAAACCCTATATATGATGCTGTTTTGCATATAATTCTAGCATTCTCCATTCATCTCTCTCTGTCTCTGACACACACACACACACACACACACACACACACACACACACGCAGACACCCTGAGTCTGGAAGGAAATACAGCACATTAAAAATGTTTATAATGACTGTCTCTGGCATAGCTAGAAGTAAATTTGATTTTCTCTTTCGACTTTTCTGTACAGTCCAGATTTTCATCAATGAACATGTACTTTGTTCTCTTAGAGGATTTTTCTTTTCCTTTAATAGGTTTCATATTCACATTCACATGTGTTTTGAATGTGTATGTTCCCAATAGCATGCAAGCTCTGTGAGAGCAGGGTCTTGATTTTTAAAAATTTTATACCTAGGTTTTTTAGCACAGTGCCTAATAGAAGAAAAATGTTTTAAAAATGACTACTGAGTGAACTATTGGACAGACACTGATTAGAAGGGATATGGTTATGTGTGGGAACTCTAATGAGCTGTCAAACATTCAATTATATCTCTAATCTCCAGCTCACTTGTTAAAACAACATGCCACCTTCCTTGCATACTTTTGCCTCCTAACATCACACGAGACTCTGCTTCTGATAAGGAAAGCCATTGCCACACCTCTCTACCTGCCAGCATCCCACCAAGGCCCCACTTCTCCACTTCACCATTTCTGGTGAGGTGAGCTTCCCTCTAGCACTTACTGCAGCCACTCACTTGGAAGATTAACATTCTTTGAACCAGCACTGTGTTCCCAATGCTTTCCTAGAATGGGGCTCAGCAAATGACGGTCTACAGGCTACTCCTTGATTTTGTAAACAGAGTTTCACTAGAATACAACCATGCCTACATACTATAATAGAAGAATTGAGTAGCTGGGACAAAGACTACTCAAGGCTATGGTCAACAAAGCCTAAAATATTTATTATCTGGCCCTTTGCAGGAAAAGTTTACTGACCCCTCTTCTAGAATATCGACATACTTTTACATAATGGAGTTAATACCCAAGTTTCATCCTATTAGGATATTCTTTGTCAATATGAGATCCAAAGTATATGTCTAAGAGCTTTGTACAGAAAATTATTGTATTGTACCTCACTTGGCTTTTAAGAACATATATTTTTATGTCAGACACACTCGCATTCAAGTCCTGGGTTTGCTGATTGATACTGAAAAAAATGACACAAATTCTCTAAGCCTCAGTTTCATCATCAGTAAAGTAGAAATCTATTTTCTCTTTCACTCCATAAGTGTGTAATGAGTGCTTTTTCCACAGATGCTATACTAGGAGATGGATAAACAATGGTGAATAAGATCTGAAGTCTCACCTAATTTCATTCTAATTGTACACAGTTTTGAAGGTTGTTGTGAAGCTTAAATTATATATATATATATATATATATATATACACAGATACATACATGCATAAACACACACATATATATGCACACACAGGCATCTATATCATATATACATCATATATAGTATACCATAGATACATAATACATAGTCTATCACAGAGTATATGCAGAATACTTAACCCGATTCCTGCTACATTGCAGGCACTCAGTATATAGTGGCTCTTCCTCATCATCATAATTACAGCAGAAGTCCTTTTAACAGACCTCCAAGGAGCTGACTCTCCAAAATGAAAAAAAGCCTTCCATTCCCTCTGTTAAACAGGCCTACAACATGCTTTATAAATACTCACAGTTAATTGAGTAGGCTAATCTCTGGTACATAGGCACACTTCTGCTTTTTCAGGTTGAGCTGCATGTTTACTGAGAGCCATTTGTGTTTGTTTCCAAATCTCCTGATGCCAGTTATACTTGTTATTTAATTAAATATTATGGAAGGTGATGAGAAGAATAGTGTGAAAAGAAAGGATGATTGTTTCAAATGAAAAGTCAGTTGAAGAATTTCAAAAGACTTGACAAAGAATTGTCAAATTAAAAGTAGGAGATATAAACATTTGGGAATAATTATAAGAATCTAGGAGAATTCTGCAGTAAGATTGCTTCTGTGACATTTATGGTCTTGTGTAACCTCAAGGAAATCAAAATTGGGCATGGTGTTTGTCATTTAGGGTATGGTTCGTGCAAGAAAAATATTACCACCCCCAATCAGCAGATCCGTACTCAAAGGTGAGGCCTTGATTCTTCATTGGGCCTTTCTTTGAAATTAGTAAATTTGGTATATTATTTTTTATGACTCCTTCCCCTAACTTTTCAAGTTCACTGTCAACTTGGTTTCAAATGCATGGAGTAGAGAGGATTCTTTTGTATTTATTTATTTCTCACATATAAACAATAACACGTCGCCTAGTCCCCTGCCATATTTTTGTAGGCAAGAAAACACTCAGCAAGATGAAGTGACCTTCCCAAGGCCACAGAACTAGCACAGCCAGCGGTGGGTTTAGAGCCAAGTGGGCTCTGATTCCACCACCTCAGCCACCTCATGATAATAGAGAGATAAACAGGACACAGTCTCACGCACTCTGGCTTCTGTAGTTAATCACGTTTTGAGAAGGACTGAGTGTCACTTGCCCAAATAGATAGAAAGATGTTTGAGAACAAGATTCTATTCTTATACTTCACCATATGACCCAGCACATCCTACACAGCACTTGGCAATAAGTAATTTTTGTTTGAATTGATAAATTTTCTTTCTTACTTTGTAATAATGGAAGAAATTGGGGCCTTCCTGATTTCTGAAAGAACTACGTTCCCTTGGAATTTATAACCCCTTCCATGGAGTATACAATAGCAGGAGAGAAATTCTATTGTGCCTGTCAGATCATGTCATTGAGAGCTTAACCTCATTGATTGGCACTTGCTCTTCCCCATCAGTGTGGCAAGATGAGCAGCGCCCTGCTCACCAGATGGTTATTTGTTCCACCAGCCACCTTTGCTGCGTCCCTGATTCACTCCAGCCCAGGACTGTCTCCAGCATTCATGCTGCAAGGCAGCTCCTGCCAACAACTTTGCCAAATGGCTCCTCTCAAAGTCATGGCTGCCCAGACAGACTGGCTCCTCCATCTGCAGCAGCTTTTGGCAAAGAAAAGTTTCCCTTTCTGGCTCCGCCTCCTGGCTGCACCAGAGACTTCTTGCCAGAAGGATGATCTGACCCATCAGGAAGTACAGCAAGACCTGGAATTTCTGGAATCATTAAAGCCTATTCCTGTGCTTTCCCTGTCTCACTCCTGAGTAGAACATCAGAACATACCAAAGAGATCTAGATGATCACAAATACAGAAATAATGCCTCATAAAAACTAAGTCAGAAAAGTCTGTAGAGAGCATGTGTTCCCTCCCCCATCTTCAACCTTATTATAGTTGATCAGGAAACTGAAGCCCAGAGAGTAAAAGTGACTAATTGTGGTGGCATGACTAGCATCCCATCCAGGTCTTGCGATGTGCCTTCCACATTACGGTTTACAGTACTGCGTTGCCTTCCCATTTTCCCTCAGTTCATTTTCAAATCCTTGGTAGAAATTGGACCCTTGTATTGATTGATTCAGAAAAATATTTTTTTAGAAAAATGAATCATCTTTTCTCTGTCAACATCATAACTGTGCTTTTAAATAAGGTGTTCACATACTCTATTGTGATGAATTTTTGCCAAGTTTAAGAATACAGGGTTTGGAATCAGACAAACCTGGATGTGACTTCTGTTCTACTCACTGTTGTGTAACAATGGACTAGTAATCATATCATTCTGCTTTCACTTTTCATTTAAAGGGGGATGAGAACAGTATCAGCCTATACAATTAAATTGGATTACATGAGAAAAATACTTTAAAGCTCAAAGCCTGTACCTGGCACAAAGAAAGCCCTCCATAACTACCAGCGATCATTATTATTTATTAACACTCAAATCCACAATGGTTTTGGAAGACAGAGTACTGGGCACATATAAATAGATATGCCAAGTATTTTCATTCTCTACATTAGGAAATTCAGTTTCTTTAGTTTAAATGACTGATCCAAGATTACACAGAAAACAAACAGAAGACCAGAGATTTCTGATTTTTTTCTTGCCATTTTGCTAAGAAATGGGAAGGGTCATCTCAGCTTTAAGGGTAATAAAATCAGGAAGGAGAATATTTAAACAAAAACACATATACACAAATAATCACTGCAGCATCTTATATAACATAAAACTGGAAACAATTTTCTATCCACAGAGAACTACTAAATGAACTTTGGTACAGTCATACTATGGAGCACTGTGCAGCCATTAAAAGGCACAAGACAGATGTCAGTGTTCTGATACGGAAAGATCTTGAAGGCATATTACTACGTAGGAGAACAAACAGAGTGCAAATAAAACAGGCAGTGTGTACTCATTTATGCAAACATCCTCCCCAATGATATACCTGTACATGTATGTTTAAATGTATGAATAGACAGATGGCTCTGAGAAAATCTACCAACTACTGATGATGGTAACCTTGGGGTAAGAAAGTAGGATGGGCATGGGATGGAGGTGATTCATGTTTAACTACTTATCATGCTTGAATCCTTTTAAGCAAGAAAGACTGTAGTATTATTTTACTTAAAAACATAAGGGCAGGAGAGAGATCCAAGATGGCCGATTAACAACAGCTCAGGATTGTAGCTCCCAGTGAAAGCGCAGAGAGCGAGTGGACGCCGCACTTTCAGACGAATTTTTGTTGCCCACAGACTAGGAGATTCCCGGCGGAGGAG
>CAUYLG010038757.1:0-22191 GCA_963573385.1 Cacajao melanocephalus
TCAAGCCATTCTCCTTCCTCCATCTCTCATGTAGCTGGGATTACAGGCACCTGTGACCAGGCTCTCTTTTCTAATAGGCTAACTCCTCGTCTTTCTTCAAGATTGGCTCTCCTGTGATAACTTCTTCAGTTCTCACTTGAGACAGTCACTCAGATGTCATTGTATTGAAGTAGATGCTGACATTTCTATTGCTAAGATCTCTTTGGGGGTGGGGTAAAGCAGCGTTCTCTTTTGTGTTTCTATGGCCCAGAACCTTATCTAGTGCTTGATACTTGGATGATCACTGTTGCATGAGAGTTCATTGTTGATTTACCAAATTACTATATACGGCTAGGCCTGGGGGACATTATTAGGACTATTTTCAGAATACCTCAGTTGTAAGTTGGTTACCACTTCCCAGTTCTTATTTCTCATGTTCAAAGATGATTTTTCATTGAAAACTCTTCTAGCTGATTATAAAGATTATTTAAGTCAGTGGTAGTAGAAAGAAGTGTGGATAATAAAAAGAGGCATATTGAAATGGGCTTGGATTTAAGCTATCTAAGGGTCTATCTGTGCTCAGCTGTGCCTAGAGTACTTTTGGAACAATCTATTTATGAAATGATAGACCACAGATCACTGACAATGACACCCACATTCATTCTTGAAAAATATGACTCAGTTGTACATTGTGCACATACATGGGAGCAGGAATAGATCACAGATCACTGACTGCAACACCCACATTCATTCTTGAAAAGTATGACTCAGCTGTAAGTCGTGCACATACACAGGAGCAGGAATCTGAGGGGAAGAAATATCTATCCAGTGCAGATGCCATTCACAGAGATCCCCAGACATCTCCTAAGCAGCCTGAATTGTTCTTGTCTGGTCTGCATCCCACTGGGAAACAGTCCAAGGTGTTAAATATTTTCACTGAACATGGTGGTCTACCTCCTTTGGCATGATGTTTTAGAGGGGTCTCTTCCAGTGAGACATTGTTTATCATTTATTTCTCATCCCAACTGAAAATTACAGAATAAATCCTGCTTTCATTCAGGTTACAGATTTGTTAAAATTATATATGAAATATAACAGATAATGTCATGATTTTGCCAAAACAAAACAAAAATTAAAAAAAGTCTTACAAGATAGAAATGCTTAATGAATACATAACACATTTATCAGAACTTGTTTTCTCATTGTTATCAAGAGTTGGCCACGAGGAATAGGATATTAGGTCATGTGCAAACCAGGAAGCAGAAAAGGCAAAAGATAAAAATTCTACAGAAGGCAGAGCAAGACCTGACACATCTATCTTTTTTGCTTGCTTCACCATTGCACACATGAAGTGATCCCCTGCTGAATGGAAAGACAGGCAGGTGAGACTGGCTTTCATTCAAATGATGGGTGGAAATGCCCCTGCCATGTTTGAAGGTTTAAAAAGTTCTAATGTTCAGAAGAAGAAGGAAGAGAGAATAATATTCTCCTCCCCTCATATGCAATGCAGTGGGGAGATCGGTCCTACTCTTTTATTTGTGTGGTCAAAATGTAAGTATAAAAATTATTATCCAGATTGTGAGTCAATCTAATCGCTGAATCATCTTTCATTTGCTCTGGACATCTAGCTCTCTGTGATACAACTGTGTCTCTCTGACCAATAAGTCTGTGTCAAATAATGGTTAAAATTTCCACTGATCCCCAAAAGTCTGAGCACCAGCTGGATGTAGATGTTTGCCAACACCAGCAGTCATGTGGAACTCACTAGTTGGGTATATGCATCCTGGGCGTATAGACATGCAATGCCAAAGGGGTGGCTGTACATGATGATGCCTTTGGAACATGCAATAATTTAATTGCTTTACCAAAAAAACAGAAAAGAAAAGACTTGGCTGAAAGCAAGATTGCTTTTCGGAAGGGAAACTCTTTTCCCAGGGTGCACTGTGCAGACAAAACTTACTGCATCCCTTCTGAAAATGTGTCTGGAGAAGTCTTCCAAGATGATTAATAGAGCAAGTATTTCTCACAAGGGTCTGACCTTTGAAAGCACAGCCAGACAAAACGCGTAAATGATCAGAGAGGAATGGAGACCATCAGGCTCACGAGACACCCGTGCCCACAGACTCACCTCTCATCAGGGCCTGGAACACACCGTGCTGTCCCTTGGGGAAAGCCCTTTAGGACCATGATACCTTTGGAATCTTTTTGTGTCATTGTAAATGTCTTCTTTACCTTGAAGATTTTCTTTCAAATAATGGAACTGCCAGTTGGTATATTGCAGGTGGAGAGACTGCAAAGACAAAAAAAAATTAGAAGATTCCTGCACCAAGTGTTCAGCTCAGAGCCATGGGCCACACATTTAGAAACAAATTCTTTATTTTTTAAATATTAAGTTCCAGAGTACATGTGCAGGATGTGCAGGCTTGTTATATAGGTAAATGTGTGCCACGGTAGTTTCCTGGACCTATCAACCCAACACCTAGGTATTAAGCCAGGCATGAATTGGTTATTTTTCCTGATGCTCTCTCTCCCTACCACCACCCCCGACCCATAGGCCTGTGTGTGTTGTTCCCCTCCATGTGCCCATGTGGTCTCATTGCAGAAACAAATTCTTAAATGCAATGTGTGTGTTTCACTGAAGAAGGGGGGAAAGGAAGGTAGATATTTTGGGAAAAGAAAACCAATATATTTAAGGACCTAATGTTAAATTTTTATAGCAACTCTATAAAACAAATGTTTATGTTCGCATTTGGCAGACAGATGAACTAGAACTTCAAAACTTGGTAAGGTCATACAAGTAGAAAGTAGTGGCAATATGGGGATTCAGGTCCAGCTAGGCCTAATTCTAAACCTCATTCTTGTTTCACTATCCCAAGCTATCTACAGCTTACAGAGGGAGAGTTAAGTGGACAGCTCTTGGCAAAAAAGTCGTCTGCCTAAAAATAAAGCACATTTCTGAGTTCTCCAGTATGGCATGCTGAGGGCCCTTGCTGAGTTGGTAAGTTTAAGCAATGATGAATTTTATTGTACCAAATATGGAAATGCTTTTTAAATATCCTACTTCTGTTTTTACCCTTGGTTTTGCAGCAATATTCATTTATTTATACTTGACTGACTTGTTGACTTAAAAATGTTATTGAATCACTACTCTACGCCAGGTGCTGTGCTAGGCAGTTGGTGTGCAGTGTCGTCTTAGCCTGAGTTTCCCCTAAAACTGAGCCTTAGGCTAAGGTTTGCATGCAGATGGTTTATTTGGGAAGTAAATTTGGAGGGAAGAAGTGAGGGGCCAGAGAGAGTGAAATAGGAAGGGAGAAACCAATACAAGCATACATTATAGAGGTGGCCACCAGTGCGGCTGGCTGGTGCTCAGTCCTGTTGGTACCTTTCAAAAGGTGCATAAAAGGGATCGGAGGAAGAAGCATTTATTCATTGGCTCCTGGTCTGCTTTTATTGGAAGTTACCCCACACAGCATTAACACTTGGACACTTCTGGGTTGTACATGTATGAATGTCAAGCAGGTGCCTGCAGGTGCCCCACCCAGGGGAGTCAGAGAAGTCTCTGGGCAGAAAGCAAAAGTATGTGGTGCAAGCTTCAGGTGTTCTCTTTCAAGGCAGAGCAGTAAGAAGTTTCTTGGAAGTCCTTGCCAGGGCCACAAGCTGAGGCTGAGAAGATATGAGGTTGTGCACAAGATGTCTGATGTAGTGAGCTAAATGGATACAGTCCTTATTCTCAAGAAAAGCCGAAGTTTAGTAAGAGAGATGCTTATTAAATATATTAACCAACTACATAATTACAAACCTCAAAAGGCATCATGAAGGAAAATGACAGGTGCCAGGAGAGACATTCACAGGCAATTCTACCTTAAATTGGGATGATGAGGGTGCCTTCTCTGGGGGAGTGACATTTAGGATGAGACCTGCAGAATGAGCAAGAGATGGTCGGGAGAAGGTGGTAGGGAAGGACATCACAGAGAGAACAGCCTGTGGAAAAACTGAAGGCAGAGTAGGTCTTGGTAAGCTACAGAAACAGAAAGACACCAACATGACTCAGCAGAGAGAGGAAGCTGGGGAGGGAGGAGTGAGATATCCCTAGAGAAGTAGGTGATTGGGTTCTGGATTTTAAAGCCAGTAGAGGTATTTTAATATTTTTGAAAACCCTCTATAGTTTTTACAAACAACAACAAAAACATTGTGTTCTGCAGTAGGGAGAGCAGAGAAGCTTTTCCGAAGTAGTTGTGGTTGTCTAGGGAAGGAATGTTGTTGGCTTGGACTAGTGACTGGTGTGAAGATAAAGAAAATTGGGCAGATTAAAGAGCTATTTTTCCCTCAAGAAAATGTGGTAGCAGATCAGATATAAGGACAAGGACAATGGGGGAGATCATGTCTTGAGTGTTTACTCATCCACTCAACAAATATGTATGAAGTGCTTACTATGAGGAGGACGGTCTGCTACCCAGAAGAATCCCAAGATTGATAAGACTCCAGCTTGGCCTTTGAGTGACTCAGAATCTAGTAAGGAAGATGGAGATGTAGACAGACAATTCCAGGAGAGTTGCTATGATGGCTGCACATTCCAGATCTCATTAAAAGCTAGCACAATCAAGGTTACTTCCACCAACACAGATGATCAAAAATGGATTCTACTTGGTGGCTCTAGAAGACCACTTACCAGTTGCTCAGAATAATTCAGGAAATTGATTCAGAATGTCATTAATTGCCCGTGGGTTATTTTATCTTCACTGGTTAACAATTAGCCTCTCTCAGCCATCTGGACTATGAAATTTTAGCCATCTAGACTATGAAGTTTAGTCCAGAGCATTCACTTGTGGGAATGGGAGTGCTAAACGGATCATAGTTATCCAGGAATAATAAAGCAGAGTTAGTCCCCATGAGGAAGTGTCCCTGGCATAATATCCTTGTAGTTTCTCTTCTGTCTTCTTTAAAGCCCCAGAAGCCATGATATGCCACTAACAGTGCCATCCTCCCAGCTGGTATTCTTACAGTTATTGGCCAATCTTTCCAGAATGCATTATGAAGAAAAGGGCTTCCCCTCAAACCCTGCTGGGTTTGTCATAACTATTTATGTCATAACTATTTCCTGGAAGATACCTCAACCTGCTGCAGAATTTGCATTTTAACTTGGCAAGATATAATCTAGCACCTTCAAAACCATTGCATGCAAGCCTTTTGTCAGCCACTATGGGCTAAAATGCAGAAGTAATTTTCCGCAGAGGAATAATGAACAGATTTTTCACCACCATTAAGAATGAGGAAAGGCTGGGCATGGTGGCTCACACCTGTAATCCCAGCACATTGGGAGGCTGAGGCCGGCGGGTCACCTGAGGTCAAGAATTTAAGACCACCCTGTCCAACATGGCGAAACCCCATGTCTACTAAAAATACAAAAATTAGCTGGGTGTGGTGGCACGTGCCTGTAAGCTCAGCTACTCGGGAGGCTAAGGTAGGAGAATCGCTTGAACCTGGGAGGCAGAGGTTGCAGTGAGGCAAGATCACTCCACTGCACTCCAACCTAAAAAAAAATAAAAATAAAAAAGAAGAAAAAGAAGAACAATGAGCACTGCATGGTGCTCCAGTAACTGAGAGCCCAAGACTTGTGCATTGTCTCTCATTCTGGCTGCTAAGCCGGGGAAAAAAAAAACTGTATTAACTGCTCTTTCTGAGAAGAATAGCACTTTAGTGAATCAGGGATGATGGTGGCAACACCAAGTAAACTGTGCCTGTAATTCTAATGATGGTGGCAACACTAAGTAAACTGTGCCTGAACTGTGCCTGTAATTCTAAGTGTTGATTCTCTTTCAAAGTTATTGTGTTATTAACTTCCATTCAATATCCTAAAATTAAGCTATACTCACTTAATATCTATCAGATTGAATGATAATCTTAATGACAGTCTGACAGTTTGAAAATGCAGATAAATGATTTTCTCATGATTTCTAGAATTAATTTTTCTTCTGTGTTCTGACAAAATATTTGGTGATTTTTAGTCCACTGTTCACAGATGTATTTAGTACATTTATCTAAAGATATCACGAGAGGCAAGACTTGACTCACACTGTTCAACTGGTGCTGATGCTTAGTAAGGACAAATTTTAAGAAAAAGAAAGAAAAGCAGTAGAGAGAGGATGAAGATGTAGACTTTCCCCCTATTGACCTTGCCTGGGGCCAATCCCGTGCAATGACTCCTGTATATAACCCTGATGCGGTCCAGACATGACCAATCAGAGCAGCCCATCATCCAGAGGGCAGAATTTGGTTGAGAAATGAGCATGTGACCCTTGTGAGGACAATTAGATATTATCTCCATAGGTTTGGCTGGGACCATTAAGAAAAGTGCTTTCTCTGTTCCTGTGTTAGTTTGTTAAGGATAATGGCCTTCAGCTTCATCCATGTTCCTGCAAAGGATGTGATCTCATTCTTTTTTATGACTGCATAGTATTCCATGATGTATATTACCACATTTTCTTTATCCAGTCTATCCTTGATGGGCATTTAGGTTGATTCCATGTCTTTATTATTGTGAATAGTGCTGCAGTGAACATACATATGCATGTGTCTGTCTTGATAATAAAATGATTTATATTTCTTTGGCTATACACGAAGTAATGGGATTGCTGGGTTGAATGGTATTTCTGTATTCAGGTCCTTGAGGAACTGCATGATCAAGCTTACAAGTGCAAGCTAAATGATGAGAACACATGGACAAACAGAGGGGAACAACACACTCTGGGGTCTTTTGGAGGGTGAAGGGTGAGAGGAGGGAGAGGACCATGAAAAATAACTGATGTGTACTATGTACTAGGCTTAATACCTGGGTGATTAAATAATCTGTACAACAAATCTCCATGACACAAGTTTACCTGTGTAACAAACCTGCACTTGTACCCCTGAACTTAAAATAAAAGTTAAATAAAAAATAGAGTGGAAAAAAAATAAAAGTACTTTCTCTTTCTCTTTGATCTTAATCTGTGAGGAAGGTAGGCTTAGATATGTCAGTACTCTTTTACTGAAAGAGAGGAGAGGAGGGAAGAGATTTTGAGACCTGAAGCCAATAGCTGAAACTCTGGAAACAGAGTAGATATCTACTGAGGAGTCCTGAGAGCAATATGGTGTTCTTTGTTCGTTGCATTTCAGCAAGAATGCACTTTTAGTTCAAATGGTTAATGAAGACGGTACCTTCCACATGGAGCAAGAGTCATACTTACTTGTGTTGGTGTCTCTTGCAACTGAGGAGTTCTAGCAACTATATGGTGTTCTTTGTTCACTGCATTTCAGCAAGAATGCAGGCTACTCTTGATGCCATGGGAAAGAAACCTTTGCAGCCACAAAAAAAAATCATGTTTTTGGCAAATGCTTAACAAAATATGAAAATGCTCATGATGAAACAGTTAACTGTTTATAGTACAAGATCTAGTTTTTATATAATTCAATAAAAAGTAGACCGGAAAGAAATATACCAGAATTTTGGAAGTTGTTATCTAAGTAGGTAGGATTAAAAATTTTGCTTTCAGTTTTCTTCTTTATACTTTTCTTTGTTTCCCAGATTTTCTACATGGCGCATAAACTGTATGTATATCTTGAATAAACGCTATATTATTAAAGTCTGAAAATTCATAATTATGAGTTAATTCAAGATAGCTTCCTTTGGCTCACAATGCACCTCCAAACATATCAAAGGTTATGTTTCAAAACACCTGAACAATTGAGTATTTAACTTCCGAATGCGATCCCTTTGGTGTTTATGTATTTCATTACAATGGATCCTTACCTACTGGATCTAGCCCTGTTACACATTTAGTTCAAACTGGTAATGAAAACGGTACCTTCCACATGGAGCAAGAGTCCAGTTATTACTACAGATATTAAGATAAGGGGCAAGTTCATGAACCCTGTATTGATAGGGCAGTTGTGTCATCTGGAGGACATTTCTTTTCAATTTCATCTGACAAAAAGGGTGGATGTCAAATTCTTAAATAAACAATACGAAGTTCCTGTGGGGGAAGAACAAGTCAAATAGGAGATACTTGTTCTTGGCATAAAAGTCTATATTTAAGAATTAACTTATCACATTTCACAGCTCACTGTAAACTAAGAGGGGTAGGGAAGAAAGGGTCAAAGGCTGCTCTAATTACTCTCATTTTAGTAAGCAGAATGAAATGAGGTTTCCTGGGGTAATTAATCAAGTCGTGATGAAAAGTGAACACACACTGAATACTTCTTGGGTCAGGGATTTGCTGGAAATTGCCACTGCCTCATGAAGGACACTGTCATTGGTCTGGCAGAAGGTTCTCACTTAGGAAAGAATGTATAGTAATGCAAGGTCCAGCATTCAAAATAAAGGCTTAAGGAAAACAGCAGCAATTATCTGGCATTGCTCTCGCTGAGTTTTGGCTTCAGTTCTTGCTGGTAACAGGAGGCTTGCGAGTTTCTACAGGGTGTTGGGTGGAAACGGTCTATGCCTGGTGATTTTCACAAACAGATGAATATACTCCTATTTCCAAGCATGCGATTCAGCCACTTGGACTCCAGCAATAACTGCCACCCGTTTCAAAGGAACTGGTGTAATGCAGTCCTTACTATCTGAGCTCATATCTATTACGAAAATCAAGCTGCATGTTTTTCCAGGTGCTACCATCTTGGAAATAAGGCACAAGGGGACTAAAAAATGTGTGTCAGAACCTAATGTGAAAGCCTCCAATTAGGCTTTTTTTTTTTTTTTTTTTTTTTAAATCTAGTTATTGCAAGCTGTTTTGGCTAAAACCCGAATGTACTTAAATGTCTTCCAACTGTGGATATTTGCTGCTGTTATGATTGATATGTTATTTTAAAATATTCAAAAAATGCCATCAAATTAAATGTATATTTTACATTGTAATCTACTTTGGTCTTTTTTATTCATTTGAATGTCAAATTAGGCAATGCCTGTTGATTGTCAGTAAAATGAGTACAGTAGAATGACTAAATAGCAAATAGTCCAACTGTCAGGATTTCTGAAACCATACCAGGAAAAACAGCAACATGGAAATTAAATGCCATTCAGGGTCTTTGATTCTCTATCTGTCTCCTTATGGTGTTTCATGTTTCAGGCCAATCCTATTCTGTCTCTTTCCTAAGCCCCCCAAATAACATGGAGAGCAAAAATCAAATGTCCCGGTGAACACTGTTATTCTAAATTTTATTTTTTAAACGTTTTGCTCAGTTAGTCATATGTCTGAAAATGCATAGACTATCCTCTTAAGCAAGAGTGTGACTCAACTCTCACTACATACTTGCGAAAGAACTTTGGCATGCCTCCTGTCTGAGGAGGCTGGTGGGGTTGAGGCCGAATAGTGGCAGAATGCCTTCGTGAACATGGAGGTCACTCCTGAGATCAAGGCTGGGTGGATCTGAAGGGTGGGGCAGCCCACTGGGCACCACATAAAGTCGGAGGGGTTGGAATGTTGGGGAAAAACTGAACAGACACTGAAGGAGTCAATCTGTGGTTGCTGCCAAGTGTCTCCTCCTCTTCCACCATAAAGTTGGAATTTGCCTTTATCTCTTTCACCCCCCCATCCCAGTCTTTACCAGAGTCTCTATTTGCTCTCTGTTTGCAATCACATTTCATTCCATCTCCCAGACTTTAAGCCAGTGTCTTTATCATAAATTTGGCCACTTCCATCACACTACAAACCTTCCAGCTTGTACAGTACCCCTTATAATCCTACAATAATTTCCAATCGCCTTCTCAAACATTTCATGAAGCTTCTCTGTAAGGCTTTCTCTTGTATTTTCAAACTTGGATACCTTACCTAGTCTTTCCACAATACTCATCAAAATGATCAATCCCAAATACAAAGACCATCCGTAGGTTTGCTGTGATTAAATAATAGTATTGGATCCTTTAAAAAAGACTAAAAATTATTATAAGATGCAAAAGCAGTGGAATTGATAGCACTGGAATAAAAAACAAATGTAAGAGCTGTCACTACAGAATGATTGAAAGTGAACTAATAGATTCCTCTCAGTGGCTGTCCAAAATGGTACTTTTAAGAGTACATTTAAAAATTTACTTTTGATGTTTAATGGTTCATAGGAAATACATGATCATTGTAGAGAAGTTAGAAGACATAAATAAAAAACAATAAGAAATTATCTACAACTCCATCATGAGACTATTGATGTTTCTGATGTATATCCTTCAAGACTTAATAGTCTTGCTCTTTCCAAATACCTGTTTGTTCCACATGATCTACATGGAGCCTGGAGGCGTCTTACAGGAAAGGAATTCAAAACATGTTCAAATTTGAGGTTCAGGCATATACAGTTATGTCTGGAAAACTTGGTGTGTGTGTTTATAGTGATGTTCACTCCATAGAAGCCAATACCAGAGAGGATCTATGAAGTTCCTAAGAATCAATTCATCCTAAAAGTCAAGAAAATTGGGGCAAACTCAGAAACATGGACCGAAGGATAAAGTCATGATTCTGGATTCGGGGTGTAGCTATAACGTCAGCCCCTATCCATCCCACTCCCAATGCCCCAGCTTTCTAGGTTAGCGCACTCTGGAGATGAAGACACAGGGGGCAAAAGTGAGAGTTTAAAATCTAGGATTCCAAACAACCTTGCAGTAGTTCTCCTTTACCTCAGCATAAAAAGAGAGTTAAGAAGCTGCTAAAACTCACGCATCAATGATGGTTATCCTTAATGGGAACTTCATAGGCTGTTGACTTGCCCTACCTAACATACACATACAAATGCTATGTCATACTCTATAACCTGCTTTTAAAATCAAATATATTATGATCTTCTGTTGACACCAGTAAATATATTTCTGTAACAGCATTTAAAGTGGTTTTAGCATATAAATTTTCTCACAATATATTTATAAACAGTGGGTCAGTGAATATCCTTATAGCTAAATCTTTGGATAAATGCTAAATCATTTAATTGGGATGAATGATTAGAAGTGGGATTGTGGGTCACATGGTATGCATATGTTTAAGACCTCTGACATGTACCAAACACATATATGTTATGTACCCTTTAGGGAGACTGAACCAACTTACTCTTATCAGCCCTGAATGAAAGTGACAGATATAACGTTATCCTTTTAATTCCTTTAACCTCTAGCTAACAGAGAGAACATCCCTTCCCCTTCTAAAGCCACCACCCACTGTAGATAATAATGGAGGTATTAAACCAAATGGATTTGTCCACAGTTTGCAGAACCCAGTCCCATCTTACACCAATATGGCAGGCACAGCCCCATGCTCAAATCATTAATCTTGGCTCATCTCAGTTCTCTTCACTCTGCAAGTGCATATCTAATCTGGCTACTCCCCAGTATATTTTGTTGAGTACTGCGTTTTTCTCCTACTTAGTATCATGTTGTTGGAATAATTTTCTTCCCTGATGTATTATTTTATATTTTGCAAGATCTTCTCTTACTTGGTATTCCTACACCGCTTTAAAGTCCCTCAGCATGGTGACTTACAGTGTGAATTCACTCACATCTTAGCCACCTTAAATTAATGTACCAGACAAAAACCCATGAGGCATTACTATTATCAACTGTGCCTCAATATACTGCATCTGTTCCCTCCTTGCTCTCTGTTTCTTTTTGTGAGCTCATTTCTAGGGTCATCAATAGTCCTGTGGTCCCTTTTCTATTCAACATTAGGTATGCATTTTTAAGCTACCGAATTGTTTAAAAGGGGAACTACAGAAACATAAAACGGGCTGAAGAATATACTGTAAATGCAAACTTTTTTATTACTTGGCAAAGGTTGTAAAAAATGGTGGTTATATGAAAATAAAAAAATTAGCACTCATGCACTGGTGGGTATAAATTGATTTAGTGTTTCTGGAAGGTAATCTGGAAACGTATATCAAAAGCCTTAAAAAGCACTTTATGCATGCAACTCTATCTCTATGAATTTATATGGAGAAAATAACTGAACAGTATATGAAGATTAATTTAAAAGTGTGTTTAGTGCAGCATTCTTTATAAGTAGAAATGGAAACCAACAGAAAGTTACATAATAGAGAATTGTTTAAATAAAAAAGGGTTCTATGTGCATATGGAAATATATGCAGCTATTAAAAATGATGACTTGAGTTTGTGTTTACAGTAATGGAAGAAGCTCAATGATATAATGTTAAATAAAAACAGCGGGTTGCAGAGTAATTGGTATGGTATGATCCCATCTCAGTAATAAAGGCATTTGCATTTATGTAACCAGAGTAGAAAAGCTGGATCCCATTTCTATTGGCATGCATGCTAAGCATGGGAGAAAGGACACCAGAGAGAAGTGTTAGAGACACTTGTGCCCAGGGGAAGAAAAGAAGAAAGCAGGAGGGAAGGCCATGGCCAGTCTAAGTAGAGGCTTGATCCCTATACAGATGGGGGCATTCTCTCCAGTTTCAACCCAAAGTAGCACATGGCTGGAACTCTGAGCATGCTGAGTGGAGTTGCTGTGTTCAACTTAGGAGAGACTGCTCTAGGAGCACCAAGAGAGAGCATCTTTGACAGGAACCTGGCTTCCAAGAGCAGTGGCAGCAGGCAGCACATTGCAGAATCATAAAAGGCCTCTTAAGAAATTGGCATATAGGCACTTCTTCCTAAAGCAAGTCACATGGCCATTGCAACGTCAGGAGGAGAGGAAATACACTCCACCTCTTTAGCAGCAGTGGGACATGTAGTTATATGGCAAAAGGCATGGATTTAGGAAAGAGTAAAGAATTGAGATCATGAATGCAATCTATCCCACTTGCATTTTCTCATATTTTGGACAATAATCCCATAACACTTATGTATTTATGTCCATTAAAATAGGTGATATGTTAGATGGTTACACTAATGGCTGCCAAAGAACCATGTCACCCAGTGTTGGGGCCTGTATTGGTTTCCTAGGGCTGCTGTAACTAAATACCACAAACTAGGTGGCTTGAAACAAAAATGTATTCTCTCGCAGTTCTGGAGCCCAGAAGTCTGAAATCAAGGTGTTGGTAGGGCCATGCTCCCTTTGAAGCCTCTAGGGGAGGATTCTTCCTTGCCTCTTCCAGCTTCTGGTAGTTCCACGAGTTTCTCAGCTTGTGGCAGTATAAATCCTATCTCTGCCACCTTCACTTGGCTGTGTTCCTTCTGTGTCTGTGAGTCTTTCCCTGTTCTCATAAGGACACTTGTCATTTGGATTTAGGGACCCACTTTACTCCAGTACAATGTCATCTTAACTATGTTATATCTGCAAATACCCTATTTCTACCCTATAGGGTCACATTCTGAGGTATCGGGGGTTAGAACTTCAACTTCTGTTTTTGAAGGACGCAATTTGGCTCATCATATTGGCCTTGTGTCATTCCCTCCCTCATTGATTCTGGGTCATATGACTTGCTTTTGTCAACAAGACAGCAATAAATTTGACATAGAAAGGCTGGGCTGGGTTAGGCATGGTGTTTCATGCCTGTAATCCCAGCACTTTGGGAGGCCAAGGTGGGTGGATGGCTTGAGTTCAGGAGTTTGAGACCAGCGTAGGCAACATAGCAAAACCCTGTCTCTACCAAAAATACAAAAAAACAAAAAAGAGCTGAACATAGTGGCTTGCACTTGTGGTCCCAGCTACTCAGGAGGCTAAGGTGGGAAGATGGCTTGAGCCTGGGAGGTGGAGGTTGCAGCGAGCCAAAATTGCACCACTGCACTCCAGCCTGGGTAACAGAGTGGGACCCCTTTAAAAAAAGAAAGAAAAGAAACGAAGAAAGAAAGGAAGGAAGGAAGGGAGGGAGGGAGGGGAAGGAAGGGAGGGAGGGAGGGAGAGGAGGAAGGGAGGGGAAGGAAGGGAGGGAGGGAGGGAGGAAGGGAGGGGAAGGAAGGGAGGGAGGGAGGGAGGGAAAAGAAAAAAGGAAGGAAGGGTTAATGGGCACTCGAGCACTGAGGCTTGCCCTCTTGGAGTGCTGCCCCCACTACATGAGGAAGCCGATGTAGCCTCTTTGAGGATGAAAGGACTACAGGCCAGCAAGGCCCTGGTATCTCACATGTCCTAGATAAGCTCATTGCCCAGCCCAACTTCAGCTTGAGAGTGGGCTGGGCATTGAGGTGAAGCCCTAGAACTGGCCAAGCAAGTCACAAAATTGTAAGAATTCATAAATTATCATTTCATAGAAGTCACTGGGTCTTGGCGTGGCAGTAATAGAAAACTGAAACAAATACTTGTTGGTTTTCCTAAACTCTAAGCCCCCAAGAAGATTTGATGTTCCCCAGCCCACCAATTCTAAAAACCACTGGTTTTATTGGAATTGAAAAGAACTTAGAGATAATGCAGTCTGACTTCCTCATCTCACAGATAAGAAAATTGAGACTCAGGAGCTGAAACCATGCCCCTCTCGATATAGGAATCAGTCTGCTGACTTTTGGTTCTGTGCTTTTTCGACATTACCAAGAGGTCACATGCTCTAACATGAAACTACTACTCTGAGGGTGGGATTGGCTCATGGTCACATGGCTATTTAGTGTTAATATCAGGTCTAGAAATCAGATTTTCTAAGTCCTCATCTAGAATTATCTTCCTTTTGGGGGAGAGTGAGGAGTATACAGAGTGTCTTTTGCTCATACATTTAGCTGAGTATTGTCCTGCGAAGTGTTATCTTTGTCCCAGAGTGGGGTTCAAGGGGAAAGGGATACCATTGCTTATCTTTCCTACCTCAGAAACCTCTTCCTCTTTATTTTCCTTTTTTATTCTCCCTTCCTAAATCCCCCAGCCCTGGAAATATGAGTAAGAATTCCTACCCCTCCCCATCAGCCACCACTTCAGGATGGATTAATGAGGTTATGTCTCCAAAGAACTTTGAGTTCCTTGGAAGAAAGGCATCAACATGCAAAGTGGCAGTTGTTATTGCGATTACTTCACTGAGTAGGGTTTCACAGCTGTCCTGATGGAAAAGGGGCCAACAAAACAGAATGCCAGTTTCCCCCAGCAGAGGAGCAGCTGGAATGGATTATAAATGAGACCTGTGTGCCCGGTTCTCTTTTTCGTCAAAGTCCATCAGCCTCTCTCAATGCCCAGCTCTCCCCTTGACAGCCCAGCAGGGTATCTGAGCCAGACAGGTGTGGGCAAAGGCACCATCTAAGCCCCACGTGCATAAGCCTGCTTGGCAAGGGCAGCAAAACCCTATATTCTGAACCGGGGCCAACGCATTACCAGTGTTCAGTAATGCAATGGATTTCTCCAGTGGTGATTCGAGGTAAGTAAAATACTCTCATTGCTCAAACTTCCCTCCACTTTATAGGGCAGGAGGGATAGGGGAGGGAGAGAAGAGGCTGTGCAGACTCAGGCAAATGTCCCATTGCCAGGACCAGAGCACCCTTCCTGCCTTCTTTCTCTTTTCCTCTCTTCCTCCCTTTCTCCCTCCCTTTCTCCCTCCCTCCCTCCCTCCCTCCCTCCCTCCCTTCCTTCCTTCCTTCCTTCCTTCCTTCCTTCCAAGAAACATATATGTATTTAATATTATGTCAGGAATCATGTTAGGTCCTGAAGAAATAACAAAAAGCAAGATACAGCCCTTCCTTGGCCTTTGGAGGCAGGAATGGTGGTAGTGAGTGAGGCAGAAACAGACAAATGAATAGAAAATCACAACCATAACACATTCCAAAAGCCACACCGCTATGGCAGAACTACATATACGGTACCCCACAGACACACAGAAGAGCCACTCACCCTGGCTTTGAAGGGGTCTTGGAAGAACCATCGGGAATAGTCAGGTCAAGTGGATGGCAAAGGGAAGGGGTATTCCAAGCAGCCACAGTTCCACTGGTTCTGGAACAATATAAAAGTTATCAGTGTTTTGTATATACAGAAAAAAGATTATGAACATTATAATAGTATTACTTAGCCTGTAATCATAATATTATTCCTTCATTTATTGAATATTTTCTATCTGCCAAGCACTATTAAAACCTTTAAATACAATGCCTTATTTAATCCTCATGGCAATTTTATAAAGCAGATTCCATTACTATGCTTACTTTGCTGAAGATGAAACTGAGGCCCAGAGAGATTAAGTGAATTGCCCAGTCACAGAGTAAGTGAGTAGAAGCATCGTACTCGCTCTCACAGTCTCACTGCAGAGGCCATGACTGGAACCAGACACAACAGCCCCTTCACACAGAGACCTACCACGTTCACAGGTAGGTTAGTTCTGTCCTGATTGGACTTAAAAAAAACAGGTCTGTAACATTAAGGTGCAATACACATAGTGGATTCTTAATACCTATTTGCTAAATAAAATAAAATAGTTCCTTAAGTACAGGACATAAAGGTTTTCTGGTGCTTTGAGGAGAATGAGTATGAAAAATTCTGATCCAGTAACTCATGCATGAAATAACTTTTCAGGTTTTTTTCAGAATAAAATCTTCCTGTATCTAGTTGTTCCCAGCTTTACTGAGGTATCATTGACAAATAAAATTGAATATATTTAAAGGGTTCAATGTGATGTTTTGACATAGACATTACAAAATGATTACTATGATCAAGCTAATTGACATATCCATCACCTCACATAGTTACCTTATGCGTGTGGTGAATGAAATCACTTTTTTTGTCTTTGTTTTGAGATGAAGTTTCACTCTTATTGCCTAGGCTGGAGTGCAATGGTGTGATCTCGGCTCACTGCAACCTCCGCCTCCTGGGTGTAAGTGATTCTCCTGCCTCAGTCTCCTGAATAGCTGGGATTACGGGCATGCCCCACCACACCTGGCTAATTTTTTTGTATTATTAGTAAAGATAACGTTTCTCCATGTTAGTCAGGCTGGTCTGGAACTTCTGAACTCAGGTGATCCACCCACCTTGTCCTCCCAAAGTGCTGTGATTACAGGCTGAGCCACCATGCCCGGCCTGAAATAGCATTTTTGATCAACACAAAATTATATGCAAAAACATGTTCTTAGGGACAACTTGGCCCCTTTTAGTTACAACTTGTCTTTAAGTTGTTAGTCCTTTCCTAACCCTTTTGTCTTGTTTCTCTGGCCAGACCACAAGTCCCTAAAGATCAGAGATTTGTCTGTCATCTTTTCCCATCCTTGTCAGTACCCAATTCTACCCCTCTGTTATGCTCCGAGGGTGATCTTGCTGGGTCTTCATTAAACAATTTATCACAGCATTCCTCATAGTTGAGTTAGCTGTGTGCAAGTTCAATGAATTCTTTAAGGCATTTATTGGGGCACATGATACATTTCCAGTAAGCGCTTTTGATCTGAAAACAGAAGACACTTGCTCGGGGCTGGTAGATAAACCAAACCCAGCCAAAAGCTTTCAACCAGTTCATGGACTTTCTTCAACATCCTGTGCTTTTCAATCCCTTCAGCTCTCAATATCTTTTTCTTCACTCACCCTCTCTGTGCAGCATTCCTCAGCTATACATCAGAACCAAGTTTTGACTTTCTTGATATCATGCTCAGTTATGTATTTTGACTGGGAAATCTCCCAATTTGAGGATCTTTTTTTCTTAATATGATGATCATTTCAAATACCAATGAAAATGTTTTGTTTTGTTTTTTAGATTTTGTGTGTGTCTGTGTGTGTTTATTAACGCCAAATGTTCTGTTTAATGTATTCTATTAACCTGGCTTGTTGGCTTCCTACTTAGACAACAGTTCTTTCCTGATACAGAGAAAAAAAAGATGACTTATTTAATCAAAAAAGTAAATGATTACTAATTCCTTATTTCTAGAATTGCACTGGGCATAGTATTTTTAATGCACTGTCTTATTTGAATTTGACAACCCCCTTCACAGGTGGACATTATTATCATGTCCCTACTATAGATGAGGAACCAGTGGGTTAGGGGTTATAAGCAATTTGTCAATAAAACACTGGAATTCAGATAGATCTGATTCCCTGGTGTTCCTAAAGACTCAACTGTAATGCCTCCCCTTATTTACCTAGAATCAAGAATTTCTCAAAGCACCCCAGGGTTGATCTCATTTGCCTCCCACATAAAGAGGGAAACTGAGGGGCACATGTAGGTGCTATGGCTGAGATCCCAGAGGCCGCCACGCATTGACTGTAGTTTGTGGGTGACACTCCACTATTTCTGCCTGTTTTGTATAATGAGACCTAAGAGGGTAGGTATCAAATTGTTCCTGCTCACTTTGTGCAAACAAAACCGTTACGTTTGAGTGACAGAAGTAAACAGATATTTAAGTGTGTCTGGGCTCTGTAAAAATTAGCTGCGAAAACAGCTTCTGCCTTTCTCATCTCACCAGGACAGCCATCGTGAGAGTGAGGAAGGGCGAGAGTCACAGAGCTCCAGATCGTTCTGTGGTTACTTTATATTGTCCCCCAGGCATATGTAACCAAATTGTCAATTCCCAAACCTTTCTTCCATGTGTGGCATTTCCTCTGAAGCAAGTTGAGCTGGAAGAGGACAGGGACCTGGCAGGCTGCCTGTAGGCTAATCAAGCCCACAAAAATAAAGAAACACAGAGCTAGGACCTGGCATCTGGTTGGATCCTATCCATCATAAACTAAAATTATTGCAGAAGGAATCTTCCTTTTTCATTCGTTCTCCCCATTGTTTACCTAAAATCTGATAGGGGCTCTGTGGGATAATTTGGCCTCTCTCTGCACTCCACACTGTGTGCAGGTAGCATGCAGTGGTGAAAATGGGGCAGGCTGTAGAGTGACACTTGAGAAGGATGTTCAAGCCACCACTCCCAGACACCCTCTCGGCAGCAACCTCACCATTTCATGCAGACCCAGGCTGTGGCAAGCACTCTAAAGCAATGGCCCCCAACCTTTCTGATACCAGGGACTGGTTTCATGGAAGAGAGTTTTTCCATGGATGGGGTGTGGCAGGGGGTGGAAGGAGATGGTTTTGGGATGAGACTCTTCCACTTGAGATCATCAGGCATTAGTCAGATTCTTATAAGGAGAGCTTAACCTAGGTCCCTGGCATGCACAGTTCACAGTAGGGTTCTCACTCCTATGGGAATATACTGCTCCCACTTATCTTACCGGAGGTAGAGCTCAGGCTATAATGCTCGCTGGCTGACCACTCACCTCCTGCTGTGTGGCTCGGTTCCTAACAGGCCACTGACCAGTACCAGTCCATGGCCTAGGGGTTGGGGACCCCTGCTCTAAAGCATCAAGCATAGGCCTCAGTTAATGGAAGTCACTTAACAAATGTGAACTTTAATTCCCTCTTTGTTCATAATATTTTTGATGACTTGGATACATTATTTTGTCCCAGATTCAATATAGATGATAGAGAGAGAGAGAGAGAGAGAGAGAGAGCGAGCGAGAGAGAGAGACATACGATTTTTCTTCCCTATGACAACCCAGCTCTGTGCTCATGGACATATCGCTGGCCTAAGTGGCTCACAAGAATGTGGATGCTGGAGCAGCCTGCCTACATTTGAATGCCTGCCTTGTCACTACCTAGCTGTGTGACCTTACAAGAGTCACTTAAGCTTTCTGTGACTCAGTTTCCTCATCTGTAAAGTGGGTATAATAACAGTACCCATCTCACAAAATTATCTTGAGGATTTGAAGAGTTAATCCACATAACTGCTAAGAACTTTGCCTGGTACATAGAAGTGCTTAATAATCATTAGCTTTTTCTTTTCTGTAACTCGTCCTTCTTTGCCCTCTGCCTTCACATGTTATATCTGTTAAAACAGGAAAATTGATTGTTGCTGCATTTATCTTGTTTAGTGGTTGTGAAGGAAATAAGCAGTGCAGAGGACCTACTATGTGCAGGCACTAGCAGCTTATGAGAATCAAAAGTGAAATAAATTTAAAATGAAGAGCAAAATTGGGTAAATTTTTTAAAAGCCATATAATTCAAGCTGATATTTTAAATGATTGGGGAAATTTCCATAGTACTGGAAACAATTGCCTGTCACTCCAGAAATTTATTGTTGAAATTTCTGATACTGGAGATATGGAATTGGTGATAGAACAAAAGGAGTAGGTGCCACTGGCAGATTTTTCCAAATTATGAATACCAGATTGTCCACAACAAGAGTACCAGTTCGCCCTCCTCTCCAGCCCTTTGCATGTGGCCTTCCTTTGACGTACTGGTTAGTGATTGACTTTATGAGCTGATGGGTTTTATAGGGTTATATTAGTTCATTTTTACACTGCTGATAAAGACATACTCAAAACTGGGAACAAAAAGAGGTTTAATTGGACTTCAGTTCCACATGCCTGGGGAGGCCTCAGAATCATGGCAAGAGGCGAAAGGCACTTCTTATATGGTGGCAGCAAGAGAAAAATGAACAAGAAACAAAAGCAGAAACAGCTGATAAACCCATCAGATCTCACAAGATTTATTCACTATCACGAGACTAGCACAGGAAAGACTGGCCCACATGATTCAGTTACCTCCCCCTGGGTCCCTCCCACAACGTGTGAGAATTCTGGGAGCTACAATTCAAGTTGAGATTTGGGTGGGGACACAGTTACACCATATCATGCCACCCCTGACCCCTCCAAATCTCATGTCCTCACATTTCAAAACCAACCATGGCTTCCCAACAGTACCCTGAAGTCTTAACTCATTTCAACATAAACCTAAAAGTCCACAGTCCAAAGTCTCATCTGAGACAAGGCAGGTCCCTTCCACCTATGAGCCTGTAAAATCAAAAGCAAGCTAGTTACTTCCTAGATACAATGGGGTTACAGGTATTGGGCAAATACAGCCATTCCAAATAGGAGAAATTGGCCAAAACAAAGGGGTTACAAGGGCCCATGCAAACTCAAAATCCAGCAGGGCAATCAAATCTTAAAGCTCCAAAATGACCTTCTTTGACTCTGGGTCTCACATCCAGTTCAGGCTGATGCAAAAGGTGGGTTCCCATGGTCTTGGAAAGCTCCACCCCTGTGGCTTTGCAGGTTACAGCCTGCTTCCTGGCTGCTTTCATGGGCTGGCATTGAGTGTCTGCAGCTTTTCCAGACACACAGAGGAAGCTATTGGTGGATCTACATTCTGGAGTCTGGAGGATGGTAGCCCTCTTTTCACAGCTCCTCCAGGCAGTGTCCCAGCAGGGATTCTGTGTGGGGGCTCCAACCCCATACTTCTCTTCTGCGCTGCCCTAGCAGAGATTCTCCATGAGGGCTCCACCCCCGCAGCAAACTTTTGCCGGGTATCCAGGCATTTCTATACATCTGAAATCTAGGCAGATGGTTCCAAACCTCAATTCTTGACTTCTGTGCACCTGGAGGCTCAACACCATGTAAAAGTTCCCTAGGCTTGGGGCTTCTACCCTCTGAAGCCACAGCCTGAGCTGTACATTGGCCCCTTTCAGCCAGGCTGGAGCAGCTGGGACACAGGGCACCAAGTCCCTAGACTACACAGTGGACCTCTGACATGGCCTGGGGACATTTCTCCATGGTCTTAGGAATTAACATTAGGCTTCTTGCTACTTATGTGAATTTCTGCAGCCAGCTTGAATTTCTCCTCAAAATATGGACTTTTCTTTTCTACTGTATTGTCAGGCTACAAAGTTTCTAAACTTTTATGCTCTGTTTCCCTTTTAAAATGGAATGCTTTTAACAGCACCCAAGTCACCTTTGAATGCTTTGCTGCTTAGAAATTTCTTCCACTAGATACCTTAAATCATCTCTCTCAAGTTCAAAGTTCCATAAATCTCTGGGGCAGAAGAAAATGCCACCAGTCTCTTTGCTAAAAACATAGCAGGAGTCACCTTTGCTCCAGTTCTCAACAAGTTCCTTATCTCCATCTGAGACCACGTCATCCTGGATTTCATAGTCCACATCATTATCAGCATTTTGGTCAAAGCCATTCAAGAAGTCTTTAGGAGGTTCAAAACTTTTCCACATTTTCCTCTTTTTCTGAGCCCTCCAAACTGTTTCAACCTCTCCCTATTACCCACTTCCAAAGTTGCTTCCACATTTTCATGCATCTTTTCAGCAATGGCCCACTCTACTGGTACCAATTTACTGTGTTAGTTCATCTTTACACTGCCGATAAAGACATACTCAAAACTGGGAACAAAAAGGGGTTTAATTGGACTTACGGTTCTACATCGCTAAGGAGGCCTCAGAATCATGGAAGGAGGCAAAAAGCACTTTTTTTTTTTTTTTTTTTTTTTTTTTTTTTTTAAATGTATTTGCCCAAATATTCCCCAGGCTGTATGGCAGTTGTGAAAAATGGGAGCACACAAACCCACCCCCACACACCAACAACAACACACGACTTGAA
>CAUYLG010038758.1:0-59602 GCA_963573385.1 Cacajao melanocephalus
AGATTGTTGCATAGGTACATACATGGCAATGTGGTTTGCTGCCTTTTTTCCCCATCAGTTGTATCTGGCATTTCTCCCCATGTTATCCCTCCCCAACTCCCCACCCCCTGCTGTCCCTCCCCTAGTTCCCCCCTACAGACCCCAGTGTGTGATGCTCCCTTCCCTGTGTCCATGTGTTCTCATTGTTCAACATCCACCTATGAGTGAGAACACGCAGTGTTTGATTTTCTGTTCTTGTGTCAGTTTGCTGAGAATGATGGTTTCCAGGTTCATCATGTCCCTACAAAGGACACGAACTCGTCGTTTTTTATGGCTGCATAGTAATACATGGTGTATATGTGCCACATTTTCCCTGTCCAGTCTATCATCGTTGGGCATTTGGGTTGGTTCCAAATCTTTGCTATTGTAAACAGTGCTGCAATGAATATTGGTGTGCATGTGTCCTTATAATAGAATGATTTATAATCTTTTGGATATATACCCAGTAATGGGATTGCTGGGTCAAACGGAATTTCTATTTCTAGGTCCTTGAGGAATCGCCACACTGTCTTCCACAGTGGTTGAACTAATTTATACTCCCACCAACAGTATAAAAGTGTTCTTATTTCTTCACATCCTCTCCAGCATCTGTTGTCTCCAGATTTTTTAATGATCACCATTCTAACTGGCGTGAGATGGATCTCAGTGTAGTTTTGATTTGCATTTCTCTAATGACCAATGATGATGAACATTTTTTCATATGTTTGTTGGCCGCATATATGTCTTCTTTTGTAAAGTGTTCATATCCTTCGCCCACTTTTGAATGGGCTTGTTTTTTTCTTGTAAATCTGTTTTAGTTCTTTGTAGATTCTGGATATTAGCCCTTTGTCAGATGGGTAGATTGCAAAATTTTTTTCCCATTCTGTTGGTTGCTGATTGACTCTAATGATTGTTTCTTTTGCTGTGCAGAAGCTCTGAAGTTTAATTAGGTCCCATTTATCTATTTTGGCTTTTGTTGCCAATGCTTTTGGTGTTTCTGTCATGAAGTCCTTGCCTATGCCTGTGTCTGCAATGGTTTTGCCTATATTTTCTTCTAGGGTTTTTATGGTGTTAGGTCTAATGTTTAAGTCTTAAATCATCTGGGGTTAATTTTAGTGTAAGGTGTAAGGAAGGGGTCTAGTTTCTGCTTTCCGCACATGGCTACCCAGCTTTCCCGACACCATTTATTAATTAGGGAATCCTTTCTCCATTGCTTGTTTCTGTCAGCTTTGTCAAAGATCAGATGGTTGTAGATGTGTGGCGTAGCCTCTGAGGCCTCTGTTCCGTTCCATTGGTCTATATCTCTGTTTTGGTACCACTACCATGCTGTTTTGATTACTGTAGCCTTGTAGTATAGTCTGAAGTCAGGTAGTTTGATGCCTCCAGCTTTGTTCTTTTTGCTTAGAATTGATTTGGCTATGCGGGCTCTCTTTTGGTTCCACATGAAGTTTAAGGTGGTTTTGTCCAGTTCTGTGAAAAAGGTCATTGGTAGCTTGATGGGGATAGCATTGAATCTATAAATTACTTTGGGCAGTATGGCTATTTTCATGATATTGATTCTTCCTAACCATGAGCATGGACTGTTTCTCCATCTGTTTGTGTCCTCTCTTATTTTGTTGAGCAGTGGTTTGTAGTGCTCCCTGAAGAAGTTCTTTACATTCTTGGTTAGTTGTATTCCTAGGTATTTTATTCTCTTTGTAGCAATTGTGAATGGCAGTTTGTTCTTGATTTGGCTGTCTTTAAGTCTGTTATTGGTGTATAGGAATGCTTGTGATTTCTGCACATTGATTTTGTATCCTGAGACTTTGCTGAAGTTGCTTATCAGTTTAAGGAGATATTGGGCTGAGACGATGGGGTCTTCTAGATATACAATCATGTCCTCTGCAAATAGAGACAATTTGACTTCCTCCTTTCCTAATTGAATAGGATTTATTTCTTTTTCTTGCCTGATTGCTCTGGCTAGAACTTGCAATACTACATTGAATAGGAGTGGTAAGAGAAGGCACCCTTGTATAGTGTCAGACTTCTAAGGGAATGCTTCCAATTTTTGCCCATTCAGTATGATATTGGCTGTGGGTTTGTCATAAGTAGCTTTTATTATTTTGAGATACATTCTGTCAATACCTAGTTTATTGAGCATTTTTAGCATAAAGCACTGTTGAATTTTGTCAAAGGCCTTCTCTGTATCTATTGAGATAATCATGTGGTTTTTGTCTTTGGTTCTCTTTATGTGGTGAATTATGTTTATAGACTTGCATATGTTGAACCAGCCTTGCATCCCTGGAAGGAAGCCTACTTGATCATGATGGATAAGCTTTTTGATGTGCTGTTGCGATCGGTTTGCCTGTATTTTATTGAAGATTTTTTGCATCTGTTCATCATGGATATTGGCCTGAAGTTTTCTTTTCTTGTTGAGTCTCTTCGGGGTTTTGGTATCAGGATGATGTTGGTCTCATGAAAAGATATGGGAAGGTTTCCCTCTTTTGAGATTGTGTGGAATAGTTTCAGAAGGAGTAGTACCAGCTCCTCTTTGTATGTCTGGTATAACTTGGCTGTGAACCCATCTGGACTTGGGCTTTTTTTGGTGGGTGGCTATTGCTGCCTCAACTTCAGCCCTTGTTATTGGTCTATTCAGGGTTTTGACTTCTTCCTGGTTTAGGCTTGGGAGGATGCAAGTGTCCAGGAATTTATCCATTTCTTCCAGGTCTACTGGTTTATGTGCATAGAGTTCTTTGTAGTAATCTCTGATGATGGGTTATATTTCTGTGGAATCTGTGGTGATATCCCCTTTATCATTTTTATTGCATCTATTTGATTATTCTCTCTTTTCTTTTTTATTAATCTGGCTAGTAGTCTATTTTATTGATCTTTTCAAAAAACCAGCTCCTGGATTTATTGATTTTTTTTTTTTTTTTGAAGGGTTTTTTTTGTGTCTCTTTCTCCTTCAGTTCTGCTCTGAGCTTAGTTATTGTCTTCTGCTAGCGTTTGAGTTTTTTTGATCCTGCTTCTCTAGCTCTTTCAATTTTGGTGATAGGGTGTTGATTTTAGATCTTTCCTTGCTTCTTATGTGGGCATTCATTGCTATCTATTTTCCTCTAGACACTGCTTTAAATGTGTCCCAGAGACTCTGGTATGTTGTGTCTGCGTTCTTGTTGGTTTCGAAGAACATCTTTATTTCTCCCTTCATTTCATTGTTTATCCAGGCAGTAATCAAGAGCCAGTTGTTCAGTTTCCATGAAGCTGTGTGGTTCTGAGTTAGTTTCTGCATTCTGAGTTTTAACTTGATTGCACTGTGGTCTGAGAGACTGTTATGATATCCGTTCTTTTGCATTTGCTGAGGAGTGACTTACTTCTAATTATGTGGTCAGTTTTAGAGTAGGTGTAATGTGGTGCTGAGAAGAATGTATATTCTGTGGATTTGGGGTGGAGAGTTCTGTAAATATCTATTAGGTTTGCTAGGTCCAGATCTGAGTTCAAGTCCTGGATATCCTTGTTAATTTTCTGTCTCGTTGATCTGTCTAATGGCAGTGGAGTGTTAAAGTCTCCCACTATTATTGTGTGGGAGTCTAAGTCTCTTTGCAGGTAATTAAGAATTTGCATTATGTATCTGGATGCTCCTGTATTGGGTGTGTATATATTTAGGATCATTAGCTTTTCTTGTTGCATTGATCCTTTTACCATTATGTAATGTCCTTCTCTGTCTCTTTTGATCTTTGTTGGTTTAAAGTCTATTTTTTCAGAGACTAGGATTGCAACTCCTGCTCTTTTTTGCTCTCCATTTGCTTGGTAAATCTTCCTCCATCCATTTATTTTGAGCCTATGTGTATCCTTGCATATGAGATGGGTTTCCTGGCTACAGCACACATATGGGTTTTGGCTTTTTATCCAGTTTGCCAGTCTGTGTCTTTCGATGGGGACATTTAGTCCATTTACATTTCGGGTTAATATTGTTATGTGTGAATTTGATTCTGCCATTTTGATGCTAGCTGGTTGTTTTGCATGTTAGTTGATGCAGTTTCTTCATTGTGTCGATGCTGTTTACCATTCTGTGTTTCTGGAGTGGCTGGTACTGGTTATTCCTTTCTATGTTTAATGCTTTTTTCAAGAGCTCTTGTAAAGCAGGCCTGGTGGTGATGAAATCTCTCAGTAATTGCTTGTTCATAAAGGATTTTATTTCTCCTTCGCTTATGAAACTTAGTTTTGCTGGATGTGAAATCCTAGACTGAAAGTTCTTTTCTTTAAGGATGTTGAATATTGGCCCCCACTCTCTTCTGGCTTGTTGGGTTTCCACAGAGAGATCTGCTGTTAGTCTAATGGGCTTCCCTTTGTGGGTAGCCAGACCTTTCTCTCTGGCTGATTTTAACATTTTTTCATTCATTTCAACCTTGGTGAACCTGGTGATTATGTGTCTTGGGGTTGTGCTTCTTAAGGAGTATCTTTGTGGTGTTCTCTGTATTTCCTGAATTTGGATGTTGGCCAGACTGATCTGTTTTCAAATATACGCCACGGCAGTTACTGCATGAGCCTCAATTTCACTGTCTGAACAAAAACTGGAATACAAATAGCTATAAAGCAGGAAGTTTGGATCCAACCATTTTAACTCTGATGACAATTTGAATGAATCTGAGTACAATTTATTGATAATGCAAAAGAAAATGAAGAAAATATATCTTATTGGCATAACAGAAACCTAACAAAATTGATCTGGATAAAATTAGATTTCATAGAAAAAATAAAACAAAACTGGAGCTTAAAATGCAGAAGACAATGAAAATTTATTGAAAAATTCTATTTTCTTCATAAAATTAGATCTGCAAAATCTGACTTGAGAAAAAAGTAGACATGAGAGGAATTGTAGTCATGAATAAACTCCATAGGTAAAATTAACACGTACCAAAATTTGGGATAAGGATCCGAATTAAAACCCAACTCCAAACAATTCCTGAAGGGCTTTTCTTGCTACAGACCTCCCAGTGTGCTCATCGTTTTGCTGGCCTTGCAGCTTGATAGCTCCCTGTGCCCAACCTGCCTTCTTCCCTCCCTTTCACAAGTATTGACCCCAAAGTCTCCCCCTTCATAAACATCCAGTGTGCTAACTCCCATCTCAGAACTTGCTTCTAGAACCCAACCTGAGATGTGACCACTAATATTGAAAAAGTAGTCTGTTCATCACCACTTTACCAGAATTTCTGCCACCTGCTTTCGCTCATGTTTTCCTCAAATGGTATCAAAAACTTGCCTTCCTTTACCCCAAATCTGCTTTATTCCGTAAGCAATTTTTGTTTTAGTTCACTGTCTGTCTCTGTTGTCAAGTCTCTGTCTTTTTGTTGAGTGTTTCAGTAGCTGTGAAGTCCCAGGTCACTCCTCATGCTCAGTCCTTCCTAGAGAATCATGTACTCACTTACCAGTTTGGATTGCTCTTCTCAGATCCACCAGTCAAATTCTTTGCTTCCAGTGAGGAGACTTTGTTTGGAGCAGTGAGGAGTTAGGATTACTCAGAACCCCCTCCTCTTTCCTACCTTTGTTCTCACACCACTGCTGTCCTGGTGGTTTGCCCCAGTCTCCTTGATGCATATTCATCAGATCTTATTCAGCACATTATTTCCATCATCATTTTGTTCTGCTATCCCAGTTGCTCCATCCATTTTTCTGAAGGATTTGTGAAGCTCCACAGATATGCTGCTGCTGTCTTCTTAGCATTTATCAGAAAGTGGTATTTCTTGATACATTTTAAATCTGGACACCTCTTGGGGAGTTTCTCTGCATTCTTTTCTTCAGCTCCTTAATGATCTTCCGGATTCACTCTTATTCCTGCTCACAGCATTTCCCATTCTATGTGAAACCCTCTCTTCAGGGTTCTGCCACTGCCAGTCTATCACTTGTCTTCTCATTCTGTTCTGCCTGTCTCAGTTTTTGTTGTGTTCTTTTTGGTGTTGCTTAGCTATGTGAACATATAATTTAGATAGGTTTTCCCCATTCATTTTGTTTTCTTGTTTAATTTTTTTTGAGAAAAAGTGTAGTCATTATTTTTGATAACACGGGTTCCTAAAATGTGCAGTCAGAATCCAACTCTTATTTGATGTAGTTCTTGTACTTTTTTCTTTTATTATAGATAGCTAGTAATTGTACAGTTTTTCACTTCACCTTCCATTGTTGAGAATTTCTTTTACTGCATTTAAATAAAAGTTCAAATTCTCAGTTGATAAGTAGTTACTGATGTGAAACAAACCACTAGTGGCCAGAGCCCTTGGAGGGAAAGACTGAGGTGGGTCTAATTTGAGGTAGCCCGATTTTCTTCTTTAACTGTCCATGTCTGCCTGTCAATAACTAGGCTAGGTTTTCAATTTAGTCTCTTGAAGTGAGATAAATGTCTCATCAAATGATTTATATCGACATTCAGAAGCATTTACCTACGTGAGAGCTGCATGTAAAGACTATTTACAGTTTTATAACAGATGAGAGCTGTCTGAAATAAGCTTTCAGCCTGCATCATAGACATATATCATTCCATTTTTAGAACTTTTGAAATATCTTTTGTATATGTGTATTCAACACATACGCACACAATGTATATGCGTATTGTGTAGCTTTCTAAGTAAAATAAAACATTTTCCTATGTACTCACCTTATCAATGGAGAAAAACAAAATTACCGGTAGCCTTGAAACCCAGTGTGCATGCTACACAATCACATGCTCTACTCCCATTTTACAGAGATAGCCATTATTCTAAATATTTTTTTAAAAAAATAAATTCTTCCACGTTTTTTATTGGCAAATGAACTTTCTTGTTCATATTTCCTGATGAACATGTACAAGAGTATTCTGGATTTTAAAGTATGCTATTGTTATATTTAAATAATGCAAGATACTGTTTCAAAGTGCTTTAAAGAATCCACTGTCGGGCCGGGCGCGGTGGCTCACGCCTGTAATCCCAGCACTTTGGGAGGCCGAGGCGGGCGGATCACAAGGTCAAGAGATCGAGACCATCCTGGCCAACATGGTGAAACCCCGTCACTACTAAAAGTACAAAAAATTAGCTGGGCATGGTGGTGCGTGCCTGTAGTCCCAGCTACTCGGGAGGCTGAGGCAGGAGAATTGCTTGAAACTGGAAAATGGAAGTCGCAGTGAGCTGGGATCCCGCCACTGCACCCCAGCCTGGCAATAGAGCGAGACTCTGCCTCAAAAAAAAAAAAAAAAAAAAAGAATCCACTGTCACAAGAAAAGTGTAGGGGTCAATTTCCACAAATCCCTGCTTGTGCTTGGTACTGCCACATTAAATTTCTTTGGGACAAATCAACGTTTTACTGATTACTGATATTTAAAGATCTTTTCTTATTATTGTTGGCCTTTGTTTTGGCAAGCCAAGCAAACTTCTTTGCTTCGACAAGAAAGTCATAAGCTTCAAAGCAATAGAGATGGATAACACTGGGGGGCTCTATGAAGGGCCTTACAGTGAGTGAGGCAACCTGCTCACGTACGTGCTGTCTTACCCCTGAAGACTGCCACACACTGTACACTGTCATTTATTAATGACAGCTTTCATTGATAAAATGAAAGTGGCATGTTCAAAATTATGATTATTAAATGAAATCTTAATAGCTAAGTTTCTTGGCCTTTTCTTCTCTCTTTTATTCTGACACCTTTCTTTTTAATGTAATTGATATTTCTGACCTACGAATTATCTGGTGCTCTTCGTGGCAGGGATAGTTTTGATCAATGCCCCGTAACAAGGTAGTAATTTTCTTTCAAATTGGCTATAATGAGTATTTGTACGAGGGACATCTGTATATCAAAACCTGAGAGTGGCCTTTTGCAGAGTTCCTGCCAAAAACTCCAGTCTAGGTATATTTTATTAGTAGTTTCTACAGAGTAGCCTTCTTTGATTTCTGCCAAAAACTCGAGTCTGGGTATATTTTACTTCCCAACATGTCTACCATTATCTGAGCAATCAAGTATACTAATAAGGGCCAGGTTGGATTGTCTGTGCTATTACCCGTAGGAATATTTTAAGGCATATTTTCTAAACAGCCATCCTCTCATCCAAATTCAGATGTGTTTCTGCTGATTTTGTTAATTGGACCAACAAGGTTTCTAGATGAGAAATATAATTTCACCAGAACCCCAAATTCTTAACTGTCTCTGAGGTTTCCAATAGTGACTTGGTCTGTGAGAAATAAACTACTATTTTTCACAGTTAAGGAATGATTCTAAATTTTAGAGCTCATGCAATCCTCTAGAACTTCACAAAGTTTGCTAAGCCCTGAATTTTAGTTGGATGCGTCAGCTACAGTTGGTGACTGTAGTCATTAACTTCCCCTGAGTGTCTTCCTCTCTGAAGCCAGCTATGAAGCTATCAGTTGCAGTGCCTAACTTGCTCTTAATTTTTTGTCAGTGTAAATCCTGACTCTCTAGGTGACGGCAAAACAAACACAACACTCAGATCTTAATAGCAATACATAAACCTAAAAGGGAACAAAATATTTGAATACACACTACACCAAAGAAGTTATACTACTGCAAATAAGTAAATTAAGACATGCTCAACATTGTTTGTTTGTTTTTGACAGGAATGTAAATTAAAACTATAATGAAATACAACTACATGCCTACTGGAAAAGATAAAAATAAGTCTGGCCATTTCAAGTGTTGGTGAGGAAATGGAGCAAGTAGAATTCTCATACACTGATGGTGGGAATGTATAATGATGGCAACCACTTTGGAAATAAGTTTGTCATTTTCTTAAATTATATGTACTCTACTATACAACTCAGTCATTACACTCCTCTATACTTACTTGAGAGAAATGAAGTATGGGTGCATACACAGGAATGATGTGTATCATCATAGTAGTTTTTTGTGTAGTAGCCAAACACTAAAAACAAGCAAAATATCCATTGAGAGATGAAGGAAGGAAAGGTATATTCACACAATAAAATACTACTCAGGAATGAAAAGAACACACTTTTGATGAATGCAATACATGTATCAGTTTCAAAATAATTATGCTTAAAGTAGCCAGGCACAAAAATAATAGATGTTGTATGATTCTTTTGTATTAAATTCTAGAAAATATAAATTAATTTATAATGACAGAAAGCAAATCAATGGTTGCCTGGATAGGTGGAGACAGGAAGTGATTGGAGAGATGAATTGCAAATGAGGAAACTTTGGGAAGTAGTGGTTATTTTCACCATTTAGTTTATGGTCATCATTTTCTCACTTGTATGCATATGTCAAACTTATCAAAGTGTATACTTTAAATGTGAAGTTTATTATATTTCAATTATATCTCAATAAAGCAGTTTTTACAATATATCAAATCAACCATTTCTTTTAATCACGACGATGATCTCTAACTTCTCTCCCATTATTATATTTTTTCTCTTGTATAGCTTAACATATAGTGCCAAAGAAGGCTTGAGCATTTTCAAATGTTCCCACCTAGAATGGCTAATTAAAACTGGCTCAAAAGTGAATTTAAGCAATGTAGCCATTGAAGATAGCAAGGGCAAAATGTTTCATTCACGTATAATGTATATCAAAACGTATCTTCAGGCCAAAGTTAGTAATTTAAGCCATACATTAAGTCACATCTTCATGGCATCTCCTTATTGCTCAGACTCACTTTTTGGACCTTCAGAATGGCATCGTTACCCTTACAGGATATACACTAATCGGTATATGATAAATACTGATCAAGCCACCCTAAAAGGTAATGTAACCACCCCTAAAACTGGAAGTTCTGAAATCTATTTTGAAGCCAACATTATTTCCGTTTTACATTTGTAGATTATTTTAGGTTTTATGTATGTTTTAATTTTTTTTCTAACATGGGAATATAATCTGCTATTCTCTTGGTTGTTTGAGGACAGAGATCCTTTCCTCTATCTTGCTATCCAAAGAGATGAATATTGTTTCTGAACCGTGGTAGGAAGACTTTTCTTGACTGCTAAATAAAACAACCGTAGTAGATACTTTTGACTTTTCAACTGTTATTTTTAGTTGTGGCATAATTTAAAATTCATTATCTTAACCATTTTGAAGTATACAATTTAGTAGTGTTAAATGCATTCATATCGTTGTATAGACAGTTTCCATAACTTTCATCTTGCAAAACTGAAACTGTGTACTCATTGAATAGCAATTCCACATTCTCCTTTCCCCCCAGCCCTTAGCAACTACCATTCTACTTTTTGTCTCTAAGTATTCGAGTACTCTATGTACCTCACATAGCCTAATGTCATCAAGGTTCATCTATGTTGTAGCATGTGTCAAATTTTCTTCCCTTTTAAGGCTAATAGTCCATTGTTTGTATAAACTGCATTTTGTGTATCCATTCATCCATTGATGGATACTAGACTGCTCCTATCTTGGCTATTGGAAATGATGCTGCTGTGGACATAGGTGTACAAATATCTCTTCAAGATTCTGCTTTCAATTCTTTTGGGTATATAGGCAGGGGTGGCATCACTGGATTATATGGTAATTCTATGTTTAATTTTTTGAAAAACCACCATCAGTGGATGCATCATTTTACATCCCCAGCAACAGTGAACAAGGGTTCAAATGTCTCCATATCAGCAATGTTTGCTATTTTCTGTTTTTTAAAATATTGCAGTCATCCTAATTATGTAGGTGATATTTCGCTGTTGTTTTGATTGGCTCATTTTCTGATATTGCAGAAATGGAAGGTCAGAAAATTGCAATTTATTCAAGATTATAAACTTCTGACAATTTATTCAAGGTTATATATCTTTAAGTGATAGAGCTGAGACATGAATCCAAATCTGACTCAGTCTAGTATTTTTCATCTATATAGTTAGTAAGCATAATTGTATATAAAACTGATTATGTCACTTTCCCATTTAAACCCTCCTTTTGATTCTCATTGCACAAATAAAACCACATTACAGTTAAGGCTTGCAAGGTTCTGTAAGATCTAGATCACGCTTTCCTGATTGAATTCTTCTAGTCTGTACTTCCCTTCTCTCAGCATTTTTCAAAATCCTGTTTCTTAAACAGACACAACTCACCTACTTCTCAGGGCCTTGTCAAGAACTACGAAGGTTCTGACAGTTTACCTTGATTGCAATTGCAGAAGGTTAGCCTTGCAAAAGTTTCATAGATGTTGGCACAAGATAAGAGATTTCTGGAGTAGCTTAAAGGACCTTATGACTTCCAGGATTAAGCAACCAGACTGTCAGCATTTGTGCTGATTCTCCGAGTCAGGACACCCAGGGCTTATTGAGAAGAACTCTAGGTGATACTTGCAAATACAGTTGTTTGCATTCCAGAAGAGTACCTCAAATTCTGGAACCCAAATCTTTATGACAGATAGAACTTCCTGACCTTTGCCCGAGAGGATGACATTATTTGTATTACACCAAATGGGAAAAAAAGACAATCATCTTCCCTTTGCTCTGGAGAGAGACACTATTCTTATCATCAGACTTTGTAAGCAAAGCTACCTTTGCAATGGAGAAAGACATTATCTCTACCTTCTAATGCTGTTTTCTATACACACATTCATGAAAAGGTGGTCCAGAATAAAGACAGTGAGTACCTCTGGCTCAAATGTCATGCAGAAATGCATACAATTTTAATTTTCTTTAATTATTCTTAAAGTACTTCTTGTATTTGAAATTTTCTTCTTTGCATATTTTCCTGTCACAAATGTACCTTACCGACTCTCCAATTTCCCTAAAACGATTAAATCTTCTTGAAAGCAGAAATAATCTGCAAAATTATCTGCATTATTCCTGGAGCCTATACCATCTGGTATGTAGGTGCTTAGTAAACATTTCTTGAAGGAATGAGTGAGCCAGACACCATTGCCTCAATTAGGACAAGTTTTATTATAGGATTCTGTGGTAGTTTATTCTTGGCTTTCACAGGCTTTTTAGATGCTTTCCTTTTGGCTTTCATTTCTAGCCTTTTGTATGAGAAATGAGAGAATTTTATTCACTCATTCATTTACATATTAGGATTCAGGCATTCAATACATGTGTTGCACTTATGTTAACAAAGAAGCTAATGCAGCAGATACGTTATTGTGAAAATAGGCAAATAATTGCTCATCTAGGTATGTGTGAGACCAATTTAAAATTGTAATGGGCTCCTCTGCATGCAATGCTGATTTTCAGGCACTGGTCTATACAATTCAGTACTAAATTCTGCAACTCATCACATTCTGTAATAGCAGCAGCATCTGAATTAGTCACATTGATTGTGTGTTTTGCACATACAAAACTCTACATGAGATCTTCATCTTTCAAAATAAGTGGAAAAAATATCCGTAAAATAAAATACAGAACAAAACATAAAGTTAAATTTTAATTTGAATGGAAGTCTTGTTATCTAAATTGACTTTTTTTTTTTCCTGGGTACATGGTAAAGACCTAGTCTTACAAAGAGCTCTGCCTTCTTTTTCTATGCCCACTGTTCCTCATAACTCAGTACTGAAACACCACACATTGTTCTATTAGGTTATCTACAGAACATTTTTTCCTGAAATATACTCTTCCCTTTGGAGACTATGAGCCAATCAAAACTTGTAAGTCCAAACAATAGAATGCTGTGAAAAGCTCTATAATTTATCTCTTTTCAGAAAAGCAACGAATTTCTATTGAGCATTCACAAAGTGCAAGACACTATGCCATTTCGTGTAATGTAATTTTTCAGGACCAAAATAACCTTATGAGCTAAATATAACCGTCATTACTCTTAGTGCTATTATTACCACTACTGCTTCTTTTATTGTTATTTAGATAACATTTTAAATGTGGAAGCTAAAGCTTAGAAGAATTAAACATGCTGACCAAGGTCACGAAATTAGATGTGGAAAATCCAGGATTATGTTCTTAGTAAATCATTCAAATGAGGATTAGGAACCTTCATTCTCTGAACCTTAACTGGACTGTGTCTGATCATATATCTGAATGCTAGCAATATTTCACAAGCCATATATGACAATCTTTTTAAACAGGCCAGTAATTCTAAGAATTTGGTATAGAAAATCCTATATTAGGATATATTTTGCATAATTAGGTTCTGCTGTATCTACTGCATTTTAATTTACATTTCTCCCCGTACAAAAATAATCTGGAACATTTTCTCATGTTGTTAGATGCTCTTGCAGCCATAGCAGCTATACTGTAGTACATCTTGGGAATGTAAGACAATTACTCAGTTGATATAGTTGCTTCTGATTTTGGTCTATTAGGCCTCATAATTACATATGTAAAAATATTAATTATTTAAAATTGTATAATATTTATAAAGTTTAAGCTTCTTGAAACATGGTTTCAAAGTTGACTTCAGAAATTTCGTACCAGTATATCTGGCTGCAAGTAATATTTAAGAATCTTGCTTCCGATTTTTTTTTCAGCAACTGGGTACTACCAACTAAAAAGAAAAAAATAACCAATTGGCTATTTTTTATTACTTCAGTGGTTGGAGTAGTAGAAATCTACTTCATGTCAATTGTGGCCACCATAATATTTGTTAAAACTCATCAAATTATATATCTAAAGTGGGTGAGTTTTACTGTATGTTAATTATTGCTCACTCAACTGACTTAAAGTTAATGAAGTTTTATATTTCACTTAGGTTATATATCCGTAATGGGTCAGCTGGGAGGTTTGCTTTAAGTAGTCCTCATTTTGGGACTTAGGTTTGGAGGAGAAGCCACCATTTCATTTATTGCAGAGAGAAAGTGAGTACAGTGAAAACTCTAAAGATTCATGATTAGGTTGCTCTTGCATTGCTATAAAGAAATACCTGAGACTGGATAATTTGTAAATAAAAGAGATTTAATTGACTTGTGCTTCTGCAGGCTGGGCAAGAAGTATGGCACCAGCTTCAGTTCTGCTCTGGGGAGGCCTCAGGGACCTTTTCTTCATGGCAGAAGGCAAAGAAGGAGCAGACACGTCATGTGGCAGAGCAAAAGCAGGGGAGAGAGTTGGGGAGGGAGGTGTCACGCTCTCTTAAACAACCAGATCTTTCAAGAACTTACTATCACAAAGACAGCACCAAGTCATGAGGGCTCCGCATCCATCATCCAAACACGTCCCACCAGTTCCCACCTCCAGCACTGAGAGTCACAGCTCAACATGAGATTCTGGTAGGGACAAATATCCAAACTACATTAACCACATTCTTTGAGCTGCTCCGAGAGTATACTAAACATTTTTCTTCATCAGTGATCATAAACTGTGTTTGTCTTAACTAAAAGTTAAAAACACATATTTTGTCATGGGATTTTACCTCATAGATAAACATATGATGTTCTAAAGATTGTCCATGCAGTTTTGGAAAATTAGTCTTACTAACAATCTTTAGTATTTTCCTGATACAACTTATAACCCAGGCTCTAAAATAATTTTTTATGGCTATAGCCTCAATATTAAAACAAAATCTGGCACATATTAGCCACCCCAAAAAATATTTGTTAAATGAATGGTCTGAGTAATTTTAGTGAGAATTCTTTAAAGAGATAATTACTTCTTATTTTAGACAAGAAAAAACAGTACAATAGTGTCTTTACAATATAAATTGACCTAAGAACCAGAAGAAAAGGTCAAACATATAGAATTAAGAGGCTCGTGCATCCAAGGCCTGAAAAATGAAGAACTGGAAAATTAAGAAAAATGTAAAATAGGTTAATTTTAATAAGGATTCTTTTTTAATATTGCACAATGGGTTGAGAAATGGTTAGTGGTCATTTGAAAATGGCTTCATATTTATACTTAGTTTTAGAGCGAATCGAAGGTGTAAGAGATGACTATCCACAGCGACAGGCTTTATCACAGCAAAGATCGCGTATATTATAAATGTAGACAAATCTGGTTCTGGATGGGAGCATAAAAATAAACCACTTATATACCTTACACATTTAGTATTCTTGTGTTTACCAGTAGAGGGCTGAATAGCACATGTACTCACTCTCAGCTGTGGAGCACATACATACACACTTCTGGCATGTTACGTTCTGTCACTTGACAAGGAGACTGGTTTGATTACACAGTTTGTCTTCTTTGAAATGAAATTGAAATGCCTAAACCTAAATCTGAAGTGTGTGACTTAAGCATGATATGTTCTTTATAAACAATATTTTCCTGTCTGTCTTTATGCCCCAATTAATTGTTTACATTTATTTTCTCTAAATAAGTTGCTCATAAGCAATAAAAGATGTGCTTAACGTACAGGATTATCTGTTTCTAAATTACAAAGTGAGTGAGTTTTCTGAAGGATTTCTTAGTTTGTTTTTCATGTATGTCAGCCGTCATACTTAAATATCTCTGATATCTCCGTTTATTTTTGTAATATAATTGCATATACAATAAATATGGTCAGACTGTATCCTAGCAAAAGCAATATAATTCAAACCTTGCAGAAAAGAATAACACAAAGTTAAAAATCAAAGGCGAGATCTTATGCCTTGAACAAACCATCCAGATAAAACCCAGGCTGTTTTATTCACGACCATAAATAACCCAATGCCTTCATTAACCTTTATTCTTTTTTATTAGCACTCTAGGCACCGTGGCTCTGAGCCGAGCCCAGCAGGCTGCCCATGAAGTGACATTTTAGAGATTGGCAAAGCAATGCACTTTGTGTCAGAGTACACTGTCTTGAGTCTTTGTCCTTCACAGCAGGAAAAAGCCTCTCTGCATCCCTTTGTCCTTTCAAAAAGAGACTTGAGTGCACATACACCTAAACCCATAAGTGTAAGAATTTTTCTGGCTAATATGAAAAATAAATTACTCACCCTTCTAATTTAAAATAGAAGACTAAGTATTCAAGTTGGTTGAAAGGTAACTTAAACCAAATTCAGCTGGAAAAAAAACTTAAAAAACAGAATTGTTTGAGATTTTTCCTTAAGGATGTGTTTTATTTCACAAAGATGCACTGGGTATTTAAGTAGAACCATCTGTGGTTTTGTAATTCTCTTTAAATATCTAAATATTTATTTACGGAAAGTAGATAGGCAAGATATGGTAGTTATAAAAACAATAGCATACAGTATTTGGAAGTGACAAAGACGTACACATAACAACACTCCTGGTCTTAATAACATAGAGATTAATGAAAAGAAGTGAAAAATTTTCATGTATAATAAAATATCACATAGTTAATTTAAATACATCCATTCAAGATATTAGTGCTGATGTTTAAGGAAGGCAAAGAAAAAAGTCATAGGCATTATGTGCTTCTGAATCATTGCCTAGGTTGAGAGTGTGAAATGAGAGTGCAGAGAGAGATAAAAGTGGGTAGATAGGTAGGTAGATAGATAAATAGGTAGATAGATAGATAGATAGAACAAGAGGACTTCATATGTACCAGGGATCATAATGTGCCATAATGCAAACATTATAATTAACTCGGATCTCTTCCTGTGAGATAAAAACTATTCCAGTGTGAATTGAACCTAAAAAACATTTGAGGCTGTCTTCCTTCTATTCTATGAAAAACTGGTGTATTAATCAATAAAGAAACCACTTCAAATAGATAGACTTGTATGTAGCGGTAATATTAGGTAAAATTACAAAACAGAAAATATAACTCCTAAGGTCACCTCTTTGAGCTCTTTCTTCACTTCTATGCCTTAGGGCCCAAATCGGGGATTTGCCTCTCCTGCAAAATATCATAATTCAGTAAATTCCTCACTTTGTGATTACTGAGACATAATCTATAAGTTTTTCACTACTCACTGGAAAAGGAAAACAAGAGAAAAGAAAAATCACATCTACCTAACACATACTATCAAAATACATACTATATGTTATATAGTATGTATTTTATATTTTATGTATATTGATATATAATAAGTAAATATATGTAAATACATTATTTATATGTAAAACATATAATGTTTAATTCACCCTATGCATATTTATTCGAGGTATTTTCTGTCCCAGGGAGATTTCTAAGCTCTAGGAAAATCAGTCGACAACACAAAGTCCATGTCCTCTGGGAGTTTATTTCTGCAGAGGGAGACTGACAATCCATAAGCAAATAAATCTACAGCGTCAGGCCATAGTAAGTGCTACGGAAAAAAAGTAAGCAGAGAAGTGACAGGTAGTGATAGAGAAGCTACATTATATACACAAACCACAGACTCTCTGAGAAGATGGTATTTGAGAACAGCCTGAATGACACAAGAATTCTACAATCCCCAATAACTTACGGAGTTGAGGTGGCAACATGGGTCTGTATTACAAAAACCACATAGTAGAGCTGGTTTTCTGAACATAAACACAAATATACAAGTAATTATTTTTCCCTAATTCAGTATCTACTCTGTTTTGTGCTGGCATTTCAAATGATGACAGCAAACAACTTAGTAAATTCTAAATAAATAGTGATTTCTGACTGGAACTCTGTCAATGCAAAATTGCAATCACCCTAATATCTTTTCCTTCTCCATCGGACTTATCTAAGCAATGGTGGTGGTGATATTTGCGTATGTCTTTGGGGTGGACAGGAGGAGTTATGTCGCATTACGCTGCTAGTTAGTTAAATAAAGGCATATGGTCCACAGTTGTTCCATGCTGGCATCCACTGGGGTGTAGAAATCTGGGCCATTGCATTGCCATCCCTCTGCAATGGCATCCTCTGAGATGTCGATCCTCCTCCCTGGTCTCTGACCATATGGGCGAGAGTGCCTTCTACTGCCATGAGCCCTCGTCAAAGACTCAGAACTCTTTCAGAGTCTTTTTCTCTTTCAGTTGCATTTAATGACCTTCTCTAGGGCAGGGAATGTTAGATTTGGCTTCCAGGCTGCCTTTCATGGCTTGTTCAGGCCCTCAGCACCTGAATACCCATTTCTCTCCTAATATTTCTCTACTGTGAGGTAAAGGGGATTCCCTCAAGCTTTCCTCTTGTCAGGATTTTCTGCGAGAAAGGAGAATTGTTTCTTCTAATCTTGTATCCTGATACATTTTAAGAAGTTTATTGACTGGACGTGGTGGCTCAAGCCTATAATCCCAGCACTTTGGGAGGCCGAGGCGGGCAGATCACGAGGTCAAGAGATTGAGACCATCCTGGTCAACATGGTGAAACCCCATCTCTACTAAAAATACAAAAATTAGCTGGGCATGGTGGCGCACGCCTGTAGTCCCAGCTACTTGGGAGGCTGAGACAGGAAAATTGCTTGAACCCAGGAGGCTGAGGTTGCGGTGAGCCGAGATCGTGCCATTGCACTCTAGCCTGGGTAACAAGAGCGAAACTCCATCTCAAAAAAAAAAAAAAAAAAAAAAGAAGTTTATTTCATTATTTCCTTCCACTGAAGCGAATAGGGAAGGCAGGATGTAACTCTTATTTCATATCCAACCAATGTTTAAACTTGCTTCTCCCTTTACATTCCCTTCACAAATCTGGAGAATATTTAGTCCCAGGGAAGTGAGAGAAATGCCCCAGTAAATAATCTTTCTGTCTTGTTTTATTATTATTATTTTTAACCTGGAAACAGATAATCTACTGTCTGAATTCTTTTCTGATAAAGCTCCCTTGAAAGCAGAACCCTTTGGGATGAGGAAAGGAACTTATGAAACAACTGAAGAAACCTAATGACCCTTGGAAAGGTGATAAATAGTCAAATACAGGTATACTTTGCAGATATTTTGGCACCCCAAAACACTTACAATAATGACATAAAATATTGGCAGAATAGATCACCATAACAGATAGAACAATGATGAAAAAGTTAAAATTTGAAATATCGTGAGAATTACCAAAATGTGACACAGAGACATGAAAGGAACACACTTTGTTTGAAAAATGGTATAGGTAGATTTTCTTAATGCAGGATTGCCAGAAACATGTAATTTGTGAAAAAACCAGTATCTTTGAAATGTAACAAACCAAAAGCAATAAAATGAGGTATGTCTATATTTTACAAATTTTGTTAAGGGCTGATTAAAGATCTTCCACTCCTCTGGCCACAGACACAAACAATTCTAGAGAAAATGCATGAAATATTCACCAGTGAATGGCTGTTCCTACAAAAAGACATTTCTGTAAGGCCAGGAAGACAGTGGGACCACATTAGAGACCATGCCTCCTCCAGAAGGATTTTTGTAGCTAATGGAGAGGTGCAGACTGTTGACTGAGTCTTAAGTCTATACTGAAAGAGAGTCAGTTTAGAAACCCCCCACCTAAAGCTGCAACTGAGAAAATGATAAGCTGGCACTAACCTATTAAGCCAACAATAAAGGAAAATTGTTTGTCTGAATTCTGGCTCAGTTGGGGGTTAACATGCAATAAATACAAATGCTTATATGGCTCTGGGCCTGAGTTACACTATGCATGTTTTCTAAAAGTCTGTACTTACAAAATTTTAAAGGTAATTACATCTGTAATTGCCTTGTGAATCTGGCCAAAGCAAATATAAACCTCTCAGAAAGGCATCCCCAAACACCACAGGAAGTTACTAAATGAAAAAATTTAAGAATGGTGATAAAAAAGAAGTAAGATATGGAAAAATATAATATAATATTGACTACATAGGAAAAGTAATACCATGAATAATTTCTAAATTGTAGATACTTTGAAAATGTCACGATTAGAACATAGGAAAATAGTAGCATGTAAGAGAGGAAAAGTTGAAACATCTTGGGGTCCTTAAGCTGTCTAGAAGGAGGGCAAAAACTTTAGTAAATTAAACCATTAAGTTAGGTATGTGCATTTTAATTTCAAGATTTGCCAAACACAAATAGTCACTTTTCTAAGACAGACAGAAGGGATAAAATAGAATTAGAAAAAAAAAATTATATTGGCACAAAATAAGCCATGACGCAGAGGGGGAAAAAGGGAAAATACCAACAAATAGGAAGCAAGAATAAGGTGGTAGAAATAAATCTAAATATATCAACAGGTATTTAGACTCTATGTAAAAAAGTCAGTTACTTGCTTTGTAATAGAACACACCTAAAATATAAAAACTGATGAAAGCAAAGAGTGAAAGTTTGGGAAAGGAAATTTAAGTAAGCACTAAACACAAGAAAGCTGGTGTAGCCATTTTGTTCCGGACACCCATTCTCATGGGGTTGGGTGAGGGCAGCAGTAGTGAGAGACGATGTTCTTAAGTCACTTTACAGTTCTAGACCGCAGTGAGGGGCAGCAGGTGGCAGGACATAATGGGGACTGATTGTAAGCTCATGTGAAGTACTTTGGGGAATTTCCAAGGTTTCCTTGTCTCAGAATGAGGAGAGGTTTTTTTGTGGCATTAGAGTATGATGTTATGTGTGTAATGTAAGCAGAAATCATGCCACATTAACACATATGTGCACATATAACATGTATAACACATATAAAATTAATTTAATTTTAAAATTGAAAATGTTTGACTTCAACCAGCAGGCAGGGAAGACCTGGAGAAATATGGGCTATATCCATTATTTTTGTTTACAACTTTCCAAAAGATACCAAAGGCCATTGGTGAGCAGTGGATGTGTCGAATGCATTGTCTTTGCAAATAAGTAGACCTAGCTAATACTAAATATTGGGTATACATTCAAATTTGTTACTTTTGAAATCAAACTGTAAGAGAGATTATAGATGTCTCATACATGTAAAATTAATTGATCTACACTAGAATAAATCATAAAATATTCACTATGGGGGCCAAATAAGGTCAGTTTTCAGTTAATGGTCATGTGTTAAATCCAACTACTACTTCAGGTGTTTTTAGGGTATTCTTACCCAATCTTCAAATTGATTAAATTAGCTCCGTTTTGGGCTAGGAAAATTATATTTAATGAAATTAAGTACTTCATGATAACATTGAAGAACTCAATGTAACAATTTTCTGAAAATTTATACTGTTTTTCTATTTTTTCACCTTAGCACTTATCACTATCTAGCATATCACAGTATTTATTATATTTTAAAAAATAGAAAGACACTCCATGAGGATAAAAATTTCTGATTTTTTTGTTCACTGTTCTTTTCTCAGAACCTAGAAGAGTTCCTGCCATAGTAAGCAATCAAGTATTTTTAAAATAGATAAATGAATAAATAAATAATCTGTGATTAAGGATTTTGAATTGCTTTATTCAGTGGCCACTGGTCCCCAGCTCTTTATTATGACGTAAGAGATGGTATTTGTAGAATATGCCACCTACTTTGGAAAGCTTTGTTCAAAGAAAGGATTTATTCTTCTTAATCATGAAGTAATAAATTGTAATATTATATAAACTGTTGAAAATAATTTAAAATGTTGAAAAAACATACTGCCAAAGTGAAACAGAAAAATAATCCTTACCAAATATAGAAATGACACATGAACTTAAGATAAGTATAAATCATTGATACCATATTCAAAATGTAGAAGCTATGAAGAAAAATGAATACACACATTTGCATATTTACTCAAGGGATGTAATGACATGTTTTGTCATTTAAGACCCTTGATATTGTCTTTGGCCACAAATCAAAGCCACTAGCTTTGTCCAAAAAGAAAATGAAATGGTTTACCTTAATAAAAATTGATTGTATTCCAGGTCAATGTTTATTATCATAGATAGGTAATACTATACATCTACTTCACCTCCTTCTCACAGTATGATTTCTTAGACATAAACAATGCTTATTTCTTCAGATGGATATGAGCAATGATCTTGCCTCCAGCAATAATTAATTGGTGGCTTGTAAATTTGAAATGCACAATTTTATTTATGTAAACAATCTGTTTCAGTTATTCTAGGTTATAGATGAATTGTGAGTAGGTTAGTTATAAGAAGAAACTGAGATATATTTTAATTCATAGTCAGTTCTATCTATGAATGAAAAACAAGATAAAAAATTTAAAAGGCATACTATGCTTTACATATATTTTGAATTTATTTTTTAAAAATATTTTTGCAACTATGTCATGTTTTCAAAGATCTTCTTGTTATAAATCATTAATTCTAACAAAGTTTTATGCAGTCTTAATATATAATGGCATCTCTTTCTTTATAAGCATGTATTTTACCTAATCCATCAGAAACGTGTTCTGTGTTTTTTTTTTCTCACCTTTCACATAAACTGGGGATATCAAGCATTCATTTTCATCAAAAAAGATACTAATATATATTAATAACAAATATAATTTATTGAGTGCTTACTATTGTTCTATGTACTTTACATGTAGTAATGAATTCAATCATAAAGATAACTGTATGCAATATATATACTATTGTTACTCTCATTGAACAGAAGAAAACTGAAGTTAGGTCTCATATAGTCAATGAGCTGTGGTTTCAGAATTCAAATATAAGCACTTTGGTTCAAGAGCTCAGTCTATAAACACCAAAGAAATGTTAATTATAATTAGAATTATAATAAAAACAGCACCTATCACTTATGTGACAAACATTGTGCTAGATGTTTTATATAAATTATCATATCTCCATTAATTTACCATTCTTCTCTACTTAAGGTCAATTGACTGCAGATATGTGTGTTTATTTTTAAATTTTATTATTTCTAATGATCTGCGTGCCATTATTTATAGCAATATCACATTTTAATGCTTACTGTTTTATAGTAAGTATTGAAATTAGGTAGTGTAAGTCCTCCCACATTTCTCCTTTTTTTCAAATTTGTTTTGAATACTCTAGATCCTTTACATTTTCAGATAAATTATGAAATCAGTTTTTTAATTTCCACCACGAAATATTTTGAGATTTTGATGAGAAGTTGACTGAATCTAAAGAGAATGAACATCTTAAGAATATTTAATCTTCTGATTCATAAGCATAGTATAACTTAGTGTTTGGGGTAGTATTTATTAATTAATCTCAGCAATGTTTTATAATTTTCAATGCAGAGGTCTTGAAAATTTTGTTAAATTTATTTCTAAATATTTAACATTTTATATGCACATGTAAGTAATTTTCTGATTGTTTACTGATAATATTTATACATGAAATAGATTTTTGTATATTAAGAACATATCCTATAAACTCGCTCAACTCACCTATTGGATCTAGTAGGGTTTTTCTGGTAGTCACATTTTAGGATTTTAGAAATTAGGATTTTAGAAAGATAATCATTGCTCTCTGTGACTAAAAAATGTCTTACTTCTTCATTCCTACAGTATGTATTTTATTTCTATTTATTGCCTTGTCACACAAGCTAGTATTTTCATTACAAAATTAGATAGAAGAGGGAAGAATGAGTATTTTGCTCTAATTCTGATTTTAGGAGACATGTATTCTGTATTTACCATTGAAATATGACATCTATTATAGTTTTTTATTACCCATAAATGTTTCCAGGCTGAGGATGTTCACTTTTGGTCCTGGTTTTCCAAGAGATCTTTTTTTAAAACACAAAAAGATATCAAATTACATCAAATGGTTTTATACATCTATACAAGTTGATCCTATGACTTTATAAATTTGTTAATATGGCAAATTATGACTTTATAAATTTGTTAATATGGCAAGTTAGATTACTTTGAATGTTAAACCAACCTTGCTTTCCATGAAACTTTACTTGATTATAAAATATTCTAATATATTACTTCATTTAATTGCCTAAAATTTTGTTAAGAACATCTCATCTGTGTACATGAGAAATATTATAGTTTGCTATGCTTGTATGGTTTTGACATGAGAGCAATTCTAGCCCCATAAAATGAATTGAGAAATGATCTGGAAAATTATGAAAGCTTTCATACAAAATTTGTAGCATTTACTCCTTAAATGTTTAGTAGAATACATGAGTGGAGCAATCAGTCTTGTAGTTTTCTTTGTGGTAATATTATGATAGATATACAGTAAGATTGTGGTAATTTGGGTCTTTCAAGGAATTTTTCCATTCTATCTAAATTATTAAATTTCTTAATATAAGTTCTTTGTAATATTTCCTTATCATTGTAATACCTATAGGTTCTTTAATCATGTCTCATCTTTCATTCTTTATGTTGGTAATTTATTTGTACTCTGTTTTATCATTTAAACTATATGACTAGAAATTTATCAATTTTATTAATCTTTTCAAAGAAACACTTGATTTCATTCATTCTCTCCATTGTTTTCCTGTTAAGAATTCCATTGATATTTGCCATTATCTTTTATTAATTGCTTCCCTCTTAGTTTTGATTGCTCTTCTTTCCTGGTTTTGTAATAGTAAAACCTAGATATAAGTCTGAAAACTACAGTCCATGGTCAGAACCTGTTTTTGTAAATAAATTTTTATTGGAATGCAGCCACATTCACTTGTTTAGATATTGTTTATGATTGCTTTCTCACTACAGCACAGAATTGAATAATTGTGACACAGAATATAAGGCCTAAAAGCCTAAAATAATACTCTCTGAGTTTTTAAGAAAAAGTTTTCTGACCATTGGCTGAGATAACTGTTTTGAGATTTTTCTTCATTTCTAATAAAAAAATTTAAAGCTATATATTTTCATTTAAGCAGTATTTTCCTGCCTGTCTCAAATTTTGGTCTGCTATTCAAAACTTTTCACTTGATTCAAAATATTTTTAATTTTCTTTCTGATGTTTTCCTTAACTCATAAAGTATTTAGAGATGTATGGTTTAATTTCCAAGTATTTGGAAATTTATCTTATTACTTTCGTTAGTGATTTATACCTTAATCTTATACTGGTTGGTTAGAAAACATATTTGGTATTAATGCAGACAGGAGATGGGGGAAAATACTGGGTAGAATAGGGCTGTCCCTGGCAAAGCCCCACCTTCAAGCCTGAACCCATGGCCCAAGGTGAGACATGCATTCCTGCTTTTCCACCCGAATGTTGCCTTTTCTAAAACCACTCTGGCCTGCCCTGCCCCCATTCCTTACCCATAAAAATCCCAGGCTCTACTGGCAATACTGGAAGAGTGGCAGAGCAACAGAGAAGTGAAGAGAAGAAACAGCCAGACATCAGGGAAGAGCAGCTTGACTTCAGAGGGATGGCTTGATGCTTGATGGTGGGTCCTCAGAGAAGAGTTTGGCCAGGGATGACCAAACTCTTCTCTGAGGTTCCACTGTCAAGCTGTCCCTCTAAAGGGGGAAAATCACCTTACCACACCATCCTATTTCCAGTTCCCATCCTGATGAGAACCACTTTCACCGCTCAATGAAATCCTGCACATTCACTATGCTTCGATTCGTTTGTGTGACCCAATTCCTCCTGGATGCCAGACAAGGACCTGGGTGTGGGTGCAAGGGACTGTCACACTGATCCTCGACTGAGCTGTCCAACACTTAAGCCATCCACAGACAGCAAAACTGAAAAAGCACGTGCAACACATGCCCTCTGGGGCTCTGGGGGTCACGGGCAGCCCCTAGTTTCTGTCACAGGTTCGTGAGGAGTTCTATTCCTGTTGGTTACCTAGAAGCGCTCATCCTGGCCCCTGCACCTGCTCACCTGCATGCCCTCCTCCTGTGAGGAGTTGAGAGCTGTGGGCTGAGTAAACAAGCCAACTCGTTCACAAGTCCTATGAACGGGTCAAGGGAACTATCAGATTAAAATCAGTAAGATTTTAATCTGTTTGTTTAGTTGTATATTATGATACACAAATTAGATTAGAATATAATTATTATAATTATATATAATATATAATCATATTATATTATATATAATTATGTATTATACATAATATACATTATATATTATAATACATAATTATATATAATTATATGATTTATCTATTATATGTAATTTATTTAAATATAAATATAAATTTATATATAATATAATTACATATAATTATAGTATTATTGTAAATAATTATAAATATGTTATAATCTAACCTGTTAAATGTTCCATGTACACACTGAAAAAGTAGTCAACTGATCACAGCCCATGGCCCTATCTAGCTTACAGTGTGTTATTTTTTGGGACATAGCCACTTCCATTCATTTATATACTGTCTACGATTGCTTCTATGTTAAAAAGACAAAGTTGGGTAGCCATGACACAGGGCATATGCCCTGCAAAGTCTAAATTATTTTATTTCTGGTTCTTTACAGAAAAAAGTTTGCCAACCACTAGTTTCAAAAAATGTGTTCTGCTCTTGTCTAGCGAAATGTTTTACAAATGTCAATTAGAAAAAGGTTACACAAGTCTCTGATTTTCTGTCTGCTTGTTCTACTGATTGAAAGAAAGGTATTAAAATCTCTAACTCTGATTGTGGATTTTTCTATTCTTCTTTAAAGCTTCTGCTTTGTGTAGTTCAAAGCTCTATTTTTAGGTACACAGAATTTAGGTTTGTTATATTGATGAATTGCACCCTTTATCGTCTTTTTTTGTTAATATCCTTTGCTTTTAAATATGCTTATATCTCTTTTTATCTTTTTCCTTTTTTTGTTTCCTTTTACTTTGAGATAATTCTATAGAATTACATATTCACATGAAATTGTAAGAAATAATACAAAGAAATATTGCATAGCTTCACTCAGTTTTCCTAGAAATAACATCTTGTATACCTAAAATAAAATATCATAGCCGTGAAATATACTTTGATAAAACTCATCTACCTTAACTAAATTTTCCAGATTTGCATGCACTCACTTGTGTCTATGTAATTATATGCAACTGTTTTCCAGAGTGGCTATACCAATTTACCCTCCCACCAGCATTGTATAAGTGACACAGCTTCTCCACAACCTTCCCAGCTATTGATTGCTTTAAGATTTAAAGTATATGTCTTTAACATATGAAAGTCTATCCACCTTTAGGTGATATTCAGGTATCATGTATAGGAACTTTACAGCAGTATGCTTCCATTTATTTCTTCCCAGCCTTTGTACTACTGTTGTCATACATTTTATTTCTATGTAAGTGATAAGACTCATAAAACCTCATTTTTTTGCCATAAGAGTTGATTATACTTATGTGGATGTAAAGAATTCTTTTTGTATACCCATAGAATATCCAGTTTTGATTGTCTCCTTTATTTATAGCCAGATTTGCATCTTGTATTATTTTTCTTGTGCTCAAAGAACTGTCTTTATAATTTCTTGCATTGTGTATCTGTTGGTGGTTAATTCTTTTAGATTTTGAGTGCCTTCAAATTTTTTTTTCAGGTTCTTAAAGGCTTTTTTTTTGGAGAAACATGCCTTTATTTTTATTTATTTATTTGAGATGGAGTCTCAGTCTGTCACCTGGGCTGGAGTAGAGTGGCCCAATCTCAGCTCACTGCAATCTCCACATCGTGGGTTCAAGCAATTCTCCTGCCTCAGCCTCCCCAGGAGCTGGGATTACAGGCGCCTGCCACTATGCCGAGCTAATTTTTGTATTTTTAGTAGAGACAGGATTTCGCCGTGTTGGCCAGGCTGGTCTCGAACTCCTGACCTCATGATTCACCCGCCTAGGCCTCCCAAAGTGCTGGGATTACAGGCGTGAGCCACCACATCAGGCCATGCCTTTATTTTTAATAGATTTTTTTTAATGGATAAAGAATTTTATGTTGATGGGATTGGTGTTTTTCTTCTTTCTTTTTTCTTTTTCGTTGTTATTGTTGTTGCTTTCAGTACTCAAATGATGTTTCTCTCTACTAACTTGCACTATTTCAAGAAGCGATCATTTGTGTAAAGCAGTTTACCCTCTTGCTGCTTTAAAAACTGTTTCACGGATATAAAGCAATTTGATTACTGTATGCTTTGGTATAGTTTTCTTCATGTTTCTTGTGTTTGAGTTTTCTTGAGCTTCTTGGATTTGTGTGCTTATAGTTTTTAAGAAATTTGGAAAAAACGTATCATGATATCTTCAGGTATTTTATCTGTTTCTCCATTCCTTCAGGGACTTCAATTACATTTTATATTGTGCTACTTGAGCTGCATGTCAGTTCCCTGATAGTCTGTTCATTTTCACCATGTTTCTTTCACTTGTGATTCACTTATGTGTTTTGGTGTTTCATGTTTTCCATTGTTATGTCTTTAAGTTAATTAATCCTTTTTCATACAATGTCTAATCAGAAGTTATTCACTACCAGTATATTTTTCATTGCAGACATTGTAGCTTTCATTTTTAGAAGTTCAATTTGAGTCTTCATTCTGTGTTTTAATTGTTAAATGTTTTCTCCAATTTATTGAGTATATACCATATCATTTTAATCGTTGATTTAATGTTGTTTTCTGCTAATTTAGTTATTTGTGTCATTTTGGATATTTCAGTTAACAAAGATTTTTCTCATTGTCATACTTTTCTGCATCTTTGCATACCTGGCAATATTAGATCTAATTAATGACATTATAAATTTTATCTTTTGCATACTGGATTTTTAAATATTTATAAAAATATTTTTGAGCTTTTTTCTGGGATGTACTTTAGTTAAATGAAAGCAGTTTGTTCCTGTCAGGTCTTGATTTATGTTTTGTATGTGAGACCAGAACAGTATTTAATCCAGACTTAATGTTTTTTAAATACCAAGGCAGGACCTGTCTTAGCCAAAACTAGCAAACTCCAGCTTGAAGACTGGGGATTGTTTTGGTAAATAAAGTATATTGAAACACAGCCATGGTTGTGTTTTTCCATTTTTTTCTATTTTCTCTGCTGCTTTTGTGCTGCAATGTCAGAGTGAAGTAGTTGTAACAAAGACTATGTGGTTCACAAAGCCTGACCCTTTAAAGAAATGTTTGCCAGTTGCACCCCCAATGGATACCTGATGAGTTAATGAGGTTTCCACTCTGTCTTTTGAGAACAGCTAATATCTGGCCTTGTATTTTTCTTTCTCCGGCTCCAGATAGTTTGCATATATGTGACAATCAGTACTCAAATGAATATAGGAGGGGAACCCTCTGCAATTCTCTGGAGTTCTCTTTCTTCATAACTCTCTCCTATAAGAAACTGTTGTCATGCCAATTCTAGCCACCTTGGTTTGTCTGAACTCCCAATTATTTCTACTCAACCCAGGAATGCCATTGAACTCTGATTTTTCCATCTCAGCACTGTGGCCCAGAATCACTCTCTAGGCAGAAAACCTGGGCAAATAAAATCCACCTTTTCTTTGTCCATGTCTCTAGGATCACTGCCTTTTCTTGCCTAATGTTCAATTTTCTAGAATCACTGTTTTTCATATTTTGTCTTTTATTCTAAGTGTTTCAAGTGAAGGGGATAGTCCAGTTTCTGTTATCTAATCTTGTCCAGAAGTGGGAGTCCAAGAATTAACTTGTTCTAGGATAAATAAACAAAAACGTCTGGGTCTTAATGTTTAATTTATCTTAGGTAAAGTGTCTGGACCTAACTCATTATAAAATGAGAAGCTCACAATTAAATATTTCTAAAGTTCTTCCCACTTTTTATATTTTGTGAGTAAGAATTTTTGCAATATGTAAGTCACAGAAAGACACTGAATAACTTGGAGAAATAAGAGGGTGTTTATATGTAGGTAATCTTGCAGGAGTTTAATTAAATGTAAGAAAACTCAAAATATTAGCATTTATTATATAATATAAGCAAGCTATTTTAATTTTAATCCAATAATGAACTACCTTTAAGATAGTCCATCATAGATTATCTTTTTAAAAAATAAAATAATAAGTGGTTTCTTTTTATTGTCATTACCCTTTAACCAAAGAACACTGGGAAAGTATACTGTAGTTGTATACAATGTTTTATTGCTCTTTGAAGGAAGGGAGAAAATGCATAATAAAAGAAAAAAGCATCTCAGTAAGAGGTTGTTAGAAAATATTTATAGGATTTGAGCTTGTGTTAGGAAAGATTCACAGAAGCATGGCTTTGCTCCATTTTGGATGTTGTCAGGAAGCAGGAACAATTCTATGATTGGATGCATAATAAATATTATCTTTAAGGCAGGAGGAAGAAATTGAGGCTAAAGATGTAATTGGTAAAGAAGCAGTAGTCAAGTATATTAGTCAGAATTGAGATGTTTGGTCTTTTTTACGGCTGAGACAATTTTATTATTTGTATTGAGCCATGATTATGGAATAATCTTGTTTTTGTCTTAATTCTCATTGATAGCACAGCATGGCCTTTTCTGATGCTGATATTTCTGTGAAATTGTTTATGTTCAATAGATGAAAATCAAAGCCTCGCTACGAGTGCCAGGCCAGTTCCCAAATGCCAGAGGCTGCTTTTCTTTCTCATCATCAGACATGAGGACAAGATAGAGTAGCAAAAACCATGCATTGGTAGTTACGAGAACTGAATTCCCATCATTCTTTTTCTATTGTCTGTGTATCATTGAATAAGTAAACACAAATATCTGAGTCACAAGGTTTAATTTATCTCAGGTAAAATTTCTGGGTCTAACACTTTATATAATTAGACAGTTAGATTTAACAATTTCTAAAGATGTTCCTATTTCTTATATTCTATAAATAAGAATTTTTTAAGCTAAAAGAATTTCATTCTGAAATACTGAGTAAAATAAACCATTAGAGAGTTAGATTTAATAATTTCTAAAGATGTTCCTATTTCTTATATTCTATATAAATAAGAATTTTTTAAGCTAAAAGGATTTCATTCTGAAATACTGAGTAAAGTAAACCATTAGGGAGTTATATTTATTATTTCCTTAGATGTAATCTTTATAGTAGGGATAAAACATAACTATGCCCTGCTTCTTACTTTCTGAATCTCTGGGAATAAGTCCATGAACAAAGCTGTCTCTTATTTCGTCTTTCCTAACAATGCTGATGATAATATTCCATTTCATTCCATGGCTTTGAAAAAATACAATTCTACTTTAATTTCCTTTTAAGGGAAAGATGATATATTACCAATAATTCTTTCCCTTCTCTCTTCCAACAACTTCACATCTATATGTTTTATAGAACATTTTTTATTTAGGATATTTTAGGCTCAATTTATAAATAAAACAGAAAAATTTTAGAATTTTAGAATTATATTCATCTTTATGTTTCAGTTACTTACTTTTTCTTCTGTGTAACTACTCATTTTAGATAGTGCCTCACATTTTAGCAATGAGTCCTTTTAAAGTAGTTTACATCTACGTAATCTACAAAGAGAGTAGGCATTGTTGTTTGTTTTCACCTTGGCATTCTATAAAGGTTCTGCTCCTTGCTGAAAGTTCACTGGTTATCTCTTATCTTTTTTCTAGCCAATACTTGGGTGTATTTTGCTATAAAATGTTTTTAACAGCCAGTACGTCTTTATGTGTGTCACAGACTTCTTTGCATGATCCTTTAAATACACAGCCTGAACCGCTAAGTCAGATTATGTTTCTTTACCATGTGTAAATCTCCTGTAAATGGCTCGATCAGTGACTAGAGCAAAACATACCTGTCTCTGGTGTGGGATCTTTTCCAAGTTGACAGATGGCCCTGCTTCATCTCTGTGCTCCCAGGAAAGTTGGTGGAAGAATCATAGGCTGGATGTACCCGGATAAAGTAAGAGTTTGTCCTGTAAATCAACTGGTGAGAATCTACTTAGATTTATCTTTTTCCTATTAACTTTTAAAAACTTTCAAAAACAGGACAGAAGATTTACATAAAGTTCTTTGGTGAAAGAAATACATGGCCTTGTGAGAAATTGGTAATAAATATATTGGGGAAAATTACGATGTTTAACGTGATTTTATTAAGTACAAATATTTTTACCAATTATTTAGTGCCTCTGGGTTAGCTGGCCTCTTTTCTGGAGCAGGTTAGCAATAAAACATGGATCAGTACAGTGCATGGTTGCTTTATCCTTTGGAAGTTATGATCTGCTTAGACCTTTTTCCATTGTGTTTAGTCTCAAGTGTACTGTCAGCTCAGCAATGACTTTGGCATTACAGGGAAACAAAGATGCATATGACAATACTTTCACAGAGCTAACAAGGTAGTTGGAAAGGTAAGATGCCAAATACGAACAAACTATAAAAACTAAGAATTTTCCAAAAGAGAATGATCACAATGGGCGATATTTTCACAGGAATATATAAGTTTTTTGAGATAATCCCCACTTTGTGAGATTTTTTATTTTCATAAAGGAGACATATATAGCTCAATATCTGTGTCTTTGTAACACATTCCTTAAAAACCAGGGGTAAAAATATGAACATGTGTTTGGTTTCTCCATCTTAGAACTTGTTTACACATACTCACACATGTAGAAAACCATAGTTATAAACATACTCATATATAAATGACTTTGTAGAGAAAGCAATATTTGAAACACATTTTAAGTCATCAAGATGATTAAAGTAAAAAGAAGAGAATATCAGGCTTTTTAAGCACAAAACTAGATGTATGAATTCACAGAGTTGGAAAACCATTGAGTATGGAGGATGGTGAAAAGGCTAGTCTAGAAAGAGCAAGATTAGTAGGGGAAAAAGAAGAAATAAAGTTAGAGAGGTGAAACAGTGTTAGTATTTAGAAGACCTTCAAAACTGAGTTTCAGTTTCACAAGATAAATATCGTATGATCATTGCTAGTCCATGATCAAAATATTTTTACCATGAGACTCATCTTCCAGAGATTGTACAAATTCAGATACTATACAAGTTAGGAGCCAGAAGAGCAAAGTAGATGTAGGACAAAAGTTTGAATTTGAGGAGTTTAGTTGAAGTTGTCATGAGAAATGTACTTAATCCCTGTAAGTCTCAATGTTCTCTTCTGTGAAATCTGGGCAGTTATATAATGCTACCTTTGTAAGGTATAATACTCAAATAAAAGGATATGATAAAATATTTCATAAAATTATAACAATATGCATTTTACATGTTACTTTTCTATGAAAACACTAAAACAATAGATATAATGTGATAAAGGTCTGGACAGTGGAGATGACATGCAATAGAAATGCTTGGATCAGAAAATAAATCTATTTTTTTTTCTTTTTCATGTTGTGTAACTTATAGCTTTTTTCCTCTTCTTTCAGGGTTTTTCTCAAGTAAAGCTTCTCCCAGGAGCACATGGGCTTAGTGATCTGTAGCTTGGAAACCCATCAGTCGAAAGCGATGCTACTCCCTTTAACCGTAGTCCAGAGAAGCATTAGATGTAACGGTACTACTTGGTAACCTAAGGGCATTAGGAGAAAGGAAAGCATCAAAACTAGCTCTTTTCATATTTAGAATTCTGGAATAATACTGTTATTGAAAAAAAATGTGTTGTAGAAGAAGGAATCAGATTTTGAGGTAATAATCAAAAGGTTCAATTCTGAATAAGACGTGCTCCAGTTTAAACCTATTGAAACTTAGTTACTAGCAAGCCATCTAAGTGAAGATAATTTGTATTTCATGTGCACAGAATTTGAAGGAAGGGAAGGAAGAATACTTTGAAGAAAAAAAAAGATATTGAGAATGGCAGAAATAAAACCAAAACAAGATATGCAATATTAAGGAGAAAGAAATGTTATAAATAGTCAGTAGAGTCAGGTAACAGAAGCCAAGGAAGATGAGGACTGAGTATCTATCTCTTTTAGTTAATGAGAAAGATTTCATTTTAAAAAAGAAGTTTCATTGCAGAAGAGGATTAGTGATTGAAGACTCACCAAAAAATCCAGGGAATACAGGATGAATAACACTAGAATGGGTCAAAGTAAAGAAAAACTGGTTTAGGAATCTGAGAAAGGAAAATCTGCGTGCAGAAGAGGGGAGTTTATTTAATTAAAGAGTGTTTGTGTCACATGTATTGTATAGGGAGAGTAAAAACAACTGGAGTTCTCAGTACAAGCAATAAGTAGGTGGATACTTGATAGAATATTTGGAAAGAAAACCGGGTAAGGATAAGGATCTCAGAAATGCATCAGAATCAGGATGCATGTGATTCTTGACAGAGAGGACTCTACTTAAGGAAACACATTAATATCTCAGAAGCATTTCTCCCTGCTCCCCACAGCTCTCAGTGGTTCTATATAATGTTCCTAAAAATGGTGTGCACTCCAAATGAAAAGCTATTTTATATGTTTTTTTAAAATGTTAACAGGGAAATGTGGTTCATATGAAGTGTATAAAGGCATAAAAGGTTTTGAGGAACTACTAGAAAGTCAGTAAGTATAAAATCTATGAGATAAAGTTAATAAACAGACATCAATATGAAATTGTCACAAAAAGGCAATATGACATAGAGAAGAGTTCTGGGATTAGAAGGGCTTGGGTTTAATTTTGGCTCTGCCATTTGGGAAAACATTCCAAAGTTCATTTATTTCTTCAGCCCTTGAAGGAGATATTGATACCTGCCATTTTAACATGAGTTTTCTGAGGATTTAGTAAGACAATACATGTTAAAATGTTTTATGAATACCGAAGCACTACACAAATCAAAAGTGTTAGATTGTTTTTATTATTACCGTGGTTATTGTTATCTAGATGATGGTAGATGAACGACTTGAGTCAAATATGAAGACCTTGGAATTTTTTAAAATTTAATTCAAAAATTAAATTATCAAAAAAAGACACTAATGGAAAAGGTTAGAATTAAAATTAACAAATCTGAAGACGGTGTAAGTGTTGGTCAGAAAGTTGTATTTGTGAGTAAGCAGCAGGCATATCCTTTCTGCAGTGGGTAGAAAAACGGGATCGGACATTCATTTGACAAGACATCATGGCCTATGATATTTTTAGGAAAAAGCCTGATTTAATACTACGGATAAATATTATTATTCTTCCCATTTTACACATGAGAAAACTGAGAGGTAATAATATTAAATAATGGCCCCCAATTTGTCACCCCAAGCAATAGGTGATAGTTCCCTAATTCCTGTCTAGTTTGTCATTGTTGTTTACATTTCTTTTAAGCCTGTCCCTTTTCAATACTCCTCTGGAGTTTTATATTGAAGAGAAGGTTTGGTTTATAGGGCTTTCACAGAGTAGAGAAGAGGTTCACAAATATCTCTGCTTTTTTTTTTTTAAGTTCTTAACCTTCAGGTTTGTTTTTAATTTAATTCTGAATTTATCTCAAGACATGAGACTTTCCTGTGCTTGGGATATTCAGCAATTTGCTGCAGGTGGTCAGCGTACAGCTCTCTCTCTTTCTTAAATGGTTTTTGATTGCATAGACAGAATATGCCATTGAGTCCTGCTGTGGGGCTATGGAAGTAAGAGTTGAGGAAGTGGGAGTAGCAGCAGGGTTTCTCTTTAGATCTGTATATTGGACAATAATGGTTTTAATATGTATATGATACGACTATTTTGAGATTTCTAATCAAACTATCCCTAAGCTAAGAAAAAATAGTCATTTAAACTTGGGGAAATTTTTAACATCTGTAAAAGGATCTAAGGAGAAAATGCAGGTAATTTTCCCTTCAGTGACTTTGTAGACTGAAATAAGAAAGTTGAATGAAGCACATTCTGGGGTAACAGCATAATATATACTAAGATGTATTATTTTAGTGGCCAAATAATTCACATAGACAAGACAGATTTGGTAAGTCCTTATTCAAAACAATTAAGTGTGGACTTCTACATATTATTTAAATCATTTGATAGTCATTATCAAAAATTGTTTACCTGGAGATATCACACACATATGGAAAACTGTTTTTGAATATCTAGGTAATGGCTAAGTAACCAAATATAATGACAATATATAGTTTTATAGGCAGGCCAAAATGTTTTTTAGGTCCATGGGGCATAAAATCTCTCTCATATTTTCCCTCCTAAATTCATATTCAAAAGGGCATAAATTTCTAGAATATAGAGAAAACAATTATTTTATTACTGTAGATGTCTCTAGCAAGTTAACCTTCAAAATATTAACTGACCCACCTACTGAGTATTGCTTAGTTCGTGGTTCAGGATATAAACCGAATAAGAAACTGTAAGGGCCGAAGGAATTAAGGATGCTTTCAAATTCTACTAATTCATTTGTGTTTACTAATGGGTTTTGATAATAATTGAAAATTATAAGATAAAAGAGGTCACTTTTCATTGAATTGACTCATTTTGGTGGAGAGATATATATGTATATGTTAATTACATATACATACGTATGTATATGTAATTAACATATACATACATATATCTCTCCACCAAAATGAGTCAATTATTATATATATTACTTATATAATAATCGTTATATATTATATATATATATTAATAATACACTACATTCCTTGAAAAATAATAGTGGTTCAGATCACTGCGGTTGCTGATTCTTTATTACTGCTGTGGTTGTGTTTACAATTTGCACTAAAATCTCTAATGAAAGAAGTAGAACCCAGGCATTAAAAGAAAGGGATGGGGGGCAGGCAGATAGGAGTTCTCTTTTTATGTTGGATAATCTACAGAAACTATATTTTTTTTCTCTTGCCTCCAACTACTGCTCATAGTAAATGTGAGCTTTAATTTTTCTTCTTTCTCTTCTGCTATTGCCCTTTTCAAAAGTAGGTAAAGTTGAAATGGGGAGGGTACGAGTGCCTCTGTTTCTCACTTATGACATATAGTAATTTTCCTGACATACCCACATATGCACAAAGACATATTACTTGCCAGAATCTCAAAAGGGAGAGAAACAATATAAAACAAAATATACTTGTAACTCTCAGAAATATAAGAAAACATATTTTTATAATACATGAGAAAAGACTACCATATAAAATTTGAAATATGGCATGTTGTCTTTATTCTTCTGCAGTATCAAACCTGAATTTTATAGTTGTTCAGATAGAAATGATAAAAGTAATAATTTACCCTGGCAGATTGTGTGTTTCCACCTCCCCGCTATCTAAGTACCTCTGTATTCCACCTTCACCTGTATTTTACATCATGCCACAGCATTGTAACAATGCCCTCAGCCTTATTGCCCCTCTACTCCTCTGAGCAGACAGGTCGCATTTTAATTTGTGGAAATGGTGACCAGTTCCCCAGTAGAAGTTGCCTGTCTGCTGTATCTTTTTCATGCTGCATATGACTTCACAGAACTGCCTACTACATACCCAAAGAGAAAATGTGTGAGTAATTTCATTATAGAGTATCACCAGGTTCACAGTTAGTTCTTGAAGATGGGGATGGGAGGCAAGTTTTATTTACATTTGTGCTGCTATTATATGGCATAGAATCTGTAACTCCTGTTCTTATTTAATACCTCTTCTCTCAACATATTAAAAATGTACCTCTAAAATGGTGTAGGTCTCCATGTTTTAAAAAGATGTAATTACAAACAAAATTTAATTTTGAAATTTTATAATTGTACTTGAATACGAATTGATAATATAGGGTTAACTAGTTGTTACTAAACAAACAAACAACAAAAAGCTAGTTAAATAATGAACAAATAAATTAATAAACAAAAACACAGATCTTTAGCACAATACTCTTCCATTTTGTAGTTTCATCTACCCATGTAAACTGCTATTGATCAAACACAGACTTAGTATCTGCCTAATGTCATATCTTCATGCAAAATAGAATGCAGTTGGCTTTTCATATCCATAGGTTCTGCATCTGTTGATTCAACCAACCACATATAGAAAATGTTTGGGAAAAAAATTAAAAATAACAATGAATCAATAAAAATTAAACAATTTTTTAAAAGGCAGTATAACAACTATTTACACAGCATATAGGTATTATAAGTAATCTAGAAATGATTTCAAGTATATGAGAGGATGTGCATACTTTATTAATACATGTAAATATTATGCCATTTTTATAAGAGACTTGAGCATCTTGGACTTTGATATCTGTGAGTGTTCCTGGAACCAATCCCCTGTGGATACCGAGGGATGGCTGTGTATACATTTAGTCAAATTTATTTAATATTTTATGTTAAGATTAATTAATAATTATATTTACTATTAAAGCTAATATTAATTTTAATCATTTTATAGTTTATTTTAATAACTATAAACAATCTAGTTATTTGAATAGAAAATATTTCTTTTTAAATATTGCTTCTTAAAAGATATTTTAGGTTAATGAACAATAAAAAGGACTTATAGAAGACAGTTTGAATAAAGCATAAAAGCCTTTATGAAATTTAACATTGAAACTTTATCTCTCCTGACTCATTACAACAACAGAAAAACATATATCAGATTTTTCTTCCTTTTATTCATTATGAAAATAGAATGGGATATAATTCTTTACCTTAAATTCCAATTTTTCACTTTATGCACAGCCACTATTGATTCTGCCCAACCCATTTAGTAAAAATAAGATTTTACTAAACATTATTAAGCTTAATTGACCCTACTCACACAGAATGCTGGAGGATTTAATTAGCGCTAATACTGTGGACTGCAGAATACGTGAAGCAAGCTAATATGCCTATTGATGTTTGCCAGGTGCTCGTACCTGTTTTTCTAATCTCCTAAAACAACCTTGGGAAGCACTTGTTATTTACACGTAAAACTAAAACATCTGAGCTTTAAAAAGAGTATATGATTTGCCTAATTTCACAAAGTCATTAAATAGCTAATCTATGATCAAATCTATGTCTGCCTGGCTTCTAACTCCTTGTATAACATGCCTTATTCCAAATGCAGTTAATTATGTACTTTCTTGAAATATTATTTAATTTTCTTGCACATGTTGGCCTCTCAATTTGTTTGTAAGATCCTCAATGATATGGAGCCTGGGCCTCTAAAAAAATGAACTGGGAGGTACAGTGTTTACTGCTTGGGTGATGGGCGCACCAGGTTCTCACAGATCTCCACTAAAGAACTTACTCATGTAACCAAATGGTACTTGTGCTCCAATAACTTATGGAAAAAGAAAGTTAAAAAAAAAATAAAATAAATGATCTCATTCTGCTGGCTTCCCATTGTAAGAAGAAAAATCCAAACCACTGAATGTGCCCTATTAGGCCCTGCATGACACAGTTTCTGCCTAATTTTACCCTTACTGTATTCCAGCCACGGAGTCTCAGAGGGGGTTATTATTGCCTTTCTAATTTGACACTTGTTACTCTCTTTTATTTGAACATTCTTCCATCTCCAGCTCTTCAGAGAACAGGTTTCTTCTCACACTGTGGGTCTCAACTACATGTCATCTCTTTAGTGAGGTCTTCCTCCATGACTACATCTAATGTAAGGCTTACCTGAGGCCATTTCTGACAGCATCATGTCACTTTATTTCATTCATAACACTCAATGATATTGGGTTATATGTATCATTTTTTTCACTTGAATATATTATTTAAGTATAAAATACTATGTCATTTATAACAACAAAGACCTTTTATGTCTTATTTGCTGCCATATTGCCGAGTTCTTAGAACACTGCCTGGTACATGCCTGTGTTCAATGAATATTTGCTAAAGAATGGTTGATAAAGAGATGTTATATAGATTCATGAATGATATACAAAATCTAAACAGGTTTTGTTTTTTGGTTTTTGTTTTTAATTTTGTGGGTACACAGTAGGTGTATACACTGATGGGGTACATGAGATATTTTGATACTGGCATGCAATGCATACTACAAATATCAGGGTAAATGGGGTATCCATCCTCTCAAGCATATCCTTTATGTTACAAACAATCCAAGTATATTCTTTTAGCTATATTAAAATGTACAATTAAATTATTTTTGACTGTAGTCACCCTATTGTGCTAGCAAATACTAGGTGTTATTCATTCTTTCTATTTTTTGTACCCGTTAACCATCTCCACTTCTCGCATCACCCCCAATACCACTCCCAGCGTCTCATAACCATACTCTTTTCATGAGTTCAATTATTTTAATTTTTAAGCTCTCCAAAATTAGTGAGAATATATGTGAGCTTGTCTTTCTGTGCCTGGGTTATTTCATTTAACAAAATGACATCCAGTTCTATCTATGTTGTGGCAAGTGCTAGGATCTCATTTTTTTTATGGCTGACTAGTACTTTACAGTGTTTATGAACCACATTTTCTGTATCCATTCGTCTGTTGATGGACACTTAGATTGCTTCCAAATCTTGGCTATTGTGAACAGAGCTGCAATAAACAGGAAGTGCAGGTACCTCTTCAATATACTGATTTCCTTTCTTTTGATTATATACCTAGGATCATAATTGCTGGATTGTATGGTAGCTCTAGTTTTAGATTTCTGAGGAAGCTGTAAATTGTTCTCAATAGTTGTTGTTGTAATTTACATTCCCACCAACGTTGTATGAGGGTTCCCTTTTCTCTACATCCTCACCAGCATTTGTTATTGCCTGACTTTTGAGTAAAAGCCATTTTAGCTGGGGTGAGATGATATTTCATTGTGATTTGGGTTTGCATTTCTCTGGTGATCAATGATATTGAGCACCTATTCGTATGCCTGTTTGCCATTGTATGTCTTCTTTTGGGAAATTATTCAAATCTTTTGCCCAGTTTTTAATTGAATTATTAGATTTTTTCCCTATAGTAAACACTTTTTATTATGCCCTCCAAGATTCTTTCTCAGCAATCACACTTATTAAAAGTTGTAAATAACTGTAATATTAATTTTAATGTTCTATTTCATGTAAAGAAGACATGGGAAAAATAAATCTATTATAATCCATGTGGAAGCATACAGGCCAGATTCCAGGATTAAACTTAGGCAGATTTTCTAGGTTAAAGTGTTTCACTTCTCTGAGAAAAAGGCTTAAATGACAGAATGAGGCAGAATGAAAATTGGGTTAGTTTCTAAAGATGACTTTCATTTGGCCTGGTTATTCAGGAACTTCTATATCGCTTTAAGGAATTCTCAAAGAGGTTTGTAGTATGACACAAATTCTGACCAAACCAGGGGGAAAAAAGAAGATAAATTACATATCCCCAATATTCCCCTTTATGACATATCCCCCTTTAAGCTTTGCTTTGCATCGCTATCCTGAGTGGAATCAGACTCTGAATTCCACTGGCAATTAACTTGTACCTTTCTGGAGTACAACTTGCCCCATTTCATATTGTGGTAGAGTCGATCATGCACAATTTATCTTCCATCTCACAGTAGCCTGCAAACTCCTCAAGGGAAGAATCTGAGCTTCACTTTTTTATTGCTCCTAGATACGAGTAATAGACCCTACCATTTGGGATTCAAAGTTTATTAATAACAGTAACTAAATTTGCTCTCTTTAAAGGTTCATGAAATATTATGAATATAAATTATCTGTTGGTAGGAAAAAATAAAGAGAAGAAGAAAGAAACGAGGTAAGGAAAGATAAAAGGAAATAAAAGGGGAAGAAATTACTCCTAGTTAATTTTGAGACAGGGAGGTTTTGATATGAGGAGTTTAGCTAAGCACAGAGTTTTCTTCCTCATATTTTCAGATCTTTCATTTATTTTAAGTCCACTGGAGGTACAAACGCCAAGTACTCAGACACCAAATAACAGCTTTCATCAACAAGGTAACAGCTTGCTCCTGATGTTTAGGCAATTAAAAGATCTATCTGTGAGGTGCTGCTTTTGCCAACATGAAAGTCTTCTGCCTGGGTGACTCTGCTGCAGGATCCAACCCTCTGACATGTGTCCTATTGATATCCTAAGAGAGCAGTAGTTAATTCCAGGTGTCTCTTTGGGCAAAGGCATGTTGCTGACTCATTTGTGAAACTGCATGTTTTCTAACAAGTCTCCTTGTTTTTCCACATTCAAAGGCAGCACATTCTCTTACTAATGCATCCAAGTGTTCTCTACCAAATATTTTCTGCGACTTTCCAGTGTCTCTCAGGGCTTACCTGAGTGACCTTGGAAAGTTTTTCATTCTCAATTTTCTCTCTTTTAGATGTGAATAATACTTTGTTCCTTATTGCCTCACCAGGATACTAGTGAGGGGAAGGGGGATGTGAAATAAAATACTGCAAAAGTCATAAATGTAGATGTAGGATCCTAGAAGAACGTACTGAAAACAGGCAGGCTCCCCCAGGGATACTTTGTCACGTCAATATCAAATTCTCAATACTGCAGCATGTACAGAAACAATTATTTTGACTAAATTGTTTGAAACGAAGACAAGAATAAAGGACCTAGGAGATAAAAAAATAAATAAAGTAACATCATGCCTGTAATCCCAGCACTTTGAGAGACCAAGGTGGGCGGATCACGAGGTCAAGTGATCGAGACCAACCTGGCCAACATGGTGAAACCCCGTCTCTACTAAAAATACAAAAAAATTAGCTGGGCATGGTGGTGCATGCCTGCAGTCCCAGCTACTCCGGAGGCTGAGGCAGGAGAATTGCTTGAACCCGGGAGGTGGAGGTTGCAGTGAGCCGAGGTCGCACCACTGCACTCCACCCTGGAGCCTGGTGATGGAGTGAGACTGTGTCAAAAAAAAAAAAAGTAACAAAAAATAATAAATAGAAATATTTGCACTATTTTCTGCCTCTCAAGATTAAAGAAAAAGCAAGAATTTTGCATATTTTTAATATGGGCTATAGCAAAGCACAAGGCTATAAGGAGAAACTCAGAAAAATAGGAAAATATTCCTAGGTTTATTCTAGGGTTGCTTTATTTTCTTTGTTTTCCTATCATAATCTTTATATAGTACTTATTATCAAGCATGTTTATTTGGCTTTTAACAAAAAAGCCAAGGAAGAAAATATTCCTCAGTTGTAAAATCACTTTGATGACAAAATGTACATTTCAAATGTATGTGCCTTCCCTGATGCATTTTCCACTGATCATCTGAAAATTCCCTAACAGCACTTTTTGCTCAATCTGAACCCAAAGAAATAATGCATCTTTAAGTGCTATTTTTTAAAGTGATAAAATTTCTCAAAGAATTCGAAACTATATCAATGTATTGATAATTTTCACACGTAGGATCAGAAGGACTTTGATTCTCATTAAATGCTTGGGAAATTGCCTAAACCACTCAATTTACCTCAATATTTAGCTATTCCTTTTGTAAGACTTATTGGTGTACAGATAGGAGAGCTACATAGTTTCAAAAAGAAGAAACACTTCTGGGCCGGGGGCAATGGCTTACACCTGTAATCCCAGCACTTTGGGAGGCTGAGGCGGGTGGATCACGAGATCAAGAGATCAAGACCATCCTGGCCAACATGGTGAAACCCTGTCTCTACTAAAAATGCAAAAATAAGCTGGGCGTGGTGGTGCATGCCTGTAGTCCCAGCTACTCAGGGGGCTGAGGCAGGAGAATCGCTTGAACCAGGGAGCCGAAGGTTGCAGTGAGCTGAGATCACACCACTGCACTCCAGCCTGGCAACAGAGTGAGACTCCATCTCAAACAAACAAAACAAACAAACAAAAAACACTTCTGAATTCTTGATTTCTGATCTATACATTATTTTACTATGAGTAGCTATTTAGCTATTTCATATTCATCTTCAATAATTTGCTTTATTTCACATTTTTTATTGTAGTGATTTTGACTTTGGGAAAAATTAATTACAAAAATGGGAGTTTATCCTGGGGCTTAATGAGATTTCTTAGGGTGACTTTGATTTTTCTATTGGTGACTTAGAGGAAAATTAGGTACCTTTAAAGGCAGCAATCTCTTCCCATATGTCAAGGTAAGGTAAGTATCTGTATGGTGGTGCCAAAGGAAAAAAAAAAAGATTTCCAATTGAAAAAAAAAAAAAAAGATCTCCCATAAAAAAAAAAAGACCGTGTAATTGAAAATCAAGAGTTTTGAATGAAATTATTGTAATCAATTTAATAAGCAATGAACTAATAGTAAAGATGTTCAGAAAATATTTTTTGAAAGATGAGTTACACAGGCCAAAAATGGGAAACTCAAACTAAGGACATGGTTAGTCTTGATTCAACTATTTTAAGTATATTTTCAGAGGAAAGATAAATTCATGTATTCTACTCTTCTAGACAAAGACACTGCGTCCTTGGGTTTCAAAACTTCGTTCTTCTAGGCCTGACTAAATGATCTGTTTTCTATGCTCTCAGATATCAACATTTTGCTAAGGCCAAGAGCTAAAAGGTTGAAACTTCATCTCTTACTTTCACATTTCAATGTATTCTTTAAAGGAAAATGACATATCTTTTTTCATCTCAGGCTACATCAAAACTAATGACTTTCCACCTCTAGTGGGGTGAGATCCATCTCAGGGGGCAAGTGATGTGAAAGAAGAAAAGGTGAGACCTCCAGCATGAATTTTTAATGCAATCTCTGGTGTAGAGGATACGAATGGCATAAACATATTGAAATGTTGCTGAATTTAAGTTGAGAAATAAGGTGACAAAAAGATGTTCTTAAAATCAACAGTCTTTTGAGTATCAGAAAATAGGATATCAAGTTCTGTTATTGCATAGGGTTAAAATGGTAAGTATGTATTTTAATTAAAAAAAAATCTTTCCTGGGAAATAATGAGGAATGGGGCAGTAGAATAAATATGGCATTAATGAAGATAACTCTCATTGGTGTGTTATTATATGTTTTATTCTTCATTTGTTTAGCAATTATCTCTCAAGTGTTTACTGTAAGTAATAATATCTAATAAGTAAGTATAATAATATAAGTATAATAAGTAAGTATAATAATATCTAATATTAATTGTATGCTTACTAAGGTCCAGGCACTGTAATAAAGATACGTACAAGCTGACTCATTCAGTTCTCTTCACAATCTGTGAGACTGGCAAATTTTTAAACACCATATTTTCAGATGAGAACACTGAGGCAGATGGAAGTAATTGGTTTTAAATTGCACATGTAGTGAATGGCGGAGCTTTAATTCTCATCTGGCTCTGAAGTTTACTATGCTTTTTGGTTTAGGGATAGTGAAAGATGATATAGTTCCTCTGCTTTCAAAGAGTCTAAGCCCTAGGAAGGGATAAGTGGGGTTTAGAAAGTCTCAAAGAATACTGAAAAAGAGCAGAAAAAGGAAATTTCAAAAAAAAAAAGTTGCCTTCCAAAAGCTCATATTCTCCCCAAGAGTAAGGAAGGACATGTGACCAAATACAGACATATAAGTGATTAAACCTAATAAAGTGTTAGATAACGTGTTAGCATTCTGTAGCACTCAGTGGAAGCATAGGGGAGAATATAACCAGTGTAATTGCAGGTATGGAGAAGAGTAGAAAAAGGTTGAAAGTAGGGGATGTCTAGGTGACTCAGAGAGTCAGAGCACATTACACAAAGAGAAAAAATTTTAAAAAGTGAGTACTCAGAAGAAATAAACAAAGTCTGATAGAGCATGAGATGGTTTTGTAGTCTGAGAGTGGCATGAACAACTATCTGGAGCATGGAGAGTGCGATGGACATTTGTTTCATGTGGAATTTCAACATAAGGAAAAAAGGATTACTAAGGTGGAGGAATAGCTGAAATACTGTTTATTTGTCCTTCATGAAAACTCTCATGGAATAAACATATTTGTATATTTGTGTTTGGGCCAAACACAAACTCTCTCTGTAAAAGGAGGGAGGGGCTTTCTTCAAACCTAAGTCTTAAGCAATAGATTTCTATGTGCATATAGAAGTCTATATATATATATATATATATCTTATATATTTGCACGATGGAGTCACTTCTGCCAATGCATAATTTATTCATTCAACCATTTAGTCCTTCCAAGCTCCCAGAGTTCACTTATTATGTTCAAGGCAGTGGGGTAGGAACCTTAGATATGAAGGTGAAAAATGAACAATCTCTCTCCTCTGGACATGTGAATTCTCGTAGGTACTGCTATGGCATGTTGGCTAGCATCCAATCTAATAGGTTGGTACCCATACAAAACTGGTTGCTATATATTTTGAAGATGAGTCATGCTTATATATAAATTGGGTTATTCAGGAGTGTGCTGAAACCTACTCTTACAATGTCATAGTGGATTTTCAAGATTTATGTGAATCGTTAGTTGTTAAATACAACTGGTATTAAAAATTAAATACTATAAACTTACAATTAAATAAGTTATATAAAATAAAGAAAATCACAACTGATTATTTTTTTCTATATTTTCCATTATCTACACTATTGAAGTTATTGCTGATTGTATCTGTATTATGGAAATGTTATATAATCATATGCCACTTGCTATGTACCTTCTCCCACATTCATATTCAGTGATGTCAGTTTGATATCTTAAAATTACCATAGTAGGAAGATTTGTGTCATGGGAAACTGGAAAATCTTTATATTAGGTCTGATTATCAAACATTTATCGGCACACCTTCACTTACTCATAAAATAGCAATGTGAAGTGTAGTGTCATGTGTCTTTCCCAGCCTCAATTGGAATTTATCGGTACCCCAACCCACCATCACAAATTAGAAGCTCAAGCGCTAATTGATCTGTTGGTAATGTAAGCAAGTCTAGGATAAACCCTGTTATTCAGCCTACCATGTAATCAGAGTTTTCTGGAACAATGATTCTCAACCTTGGATGTATATTGGAATCACCTAAAGAGTTTAAAACAAAATAAAATTCCAAGACCTGGGTCTATACTCGACAATTTGGATCTGATCACCTGCCACTGAAAACTGGGCATCTGTCTATCTATCTATCTATCTATCTATCTATCTATCTATCTATCTATCTATCATCTATCCATCTATCTATCTATCTATCTATGTAATTTTGAGACGGAGTCTTGCTCTGTCACCCAGGCTGGAGTGCAGTGGTGAAATCTCAGCTCACTGCAACCTCCGCCTCCCGAGTGCAAGTAATTCTTCTGCCTCAGCTTCCTGAGTAACTGGGGTTACAGACACCTGCCACCACGCCTGGCTAATTTCTATATTTCGAGGAAACAGGCGCCAGAACCAACTCTTTTAGTAGAGACAGCATTTCACCATTTTGGCCAGGCTGGTCTCAAACTCCTGACTGCTGGTAATCCATCTGCCTCAGCCTCCTCCCACAGTGCTGGAGCCACCACACCAGGCCTTATATTTTAAAAATATGTATATTACCAAGATGATTTTAATTGTGCAACCAAGGCTGAGAAACTGCACAAGAACTTACAAGCAATCTGGGTGTTACTTGAATAAGTTATCTTCCATTGCTAGGAGAAGATATATTTTACCTCCCACAAAGTGAGCATGGAGCAAAGCAGGTGGCTGTTAGAAACTGAACCAGAGGTCATGCTTAAACAACAGCGGTACAACCAGGGTTTTCTGCTAACTATCCCATCACCCTCTTTTCCCTCAGCCAGGAATAATGCCCTTTCACAGCAGTTCTTTGTTCAATACATGCCCGCCGCCACCTCCCTAGGCTGTAGACTAAGGAAGGGCAACCAGGTCAGAATTGGTTTTGGTACTGTTTCCTCAAAGACTTGTTATCATCGTCTTTCTTTGCTTCCTTCCAGGGAATCTATTTCAAACCCTTGAAACATAAAAGAATCTAATTTTGTCCCATTCATCAGGACAATGGGTCCTCTACCCTGCTCCTTCCTTTTCTAAGGAAGGCTATCAGTCATTCCAAGGTACTGTTCTTTTCTTCTTTTCTAAGGGGACACTGTTTTCCGTAAATCTCAGGAAGCTTATGGTCTGTTTTCTTCTTCAGAAGAAAATTTACACAAACTATTCTTCATAGAGAAAGTTACTTCACAAGGTAGAAAATATGAAAGAGACAAATTTATCTGTTTTTTTCTCTTTGCATCTTCAAACCACTATTGACAGTGCCACACTAGTTTCTTTCTTATGCATAGGTATTATATGCCACTGCTAAAAAAAAAAAAAAACAACCAAAAAAAAAACTCCCTCTCTGTGGTGGACAGACTTTAATGTGTGACCCTCGTGATCCCTCCTTCCTGGAGTTTACAATTTTGTATAATTCCATCCTCTTGAGTGTCGGTGGGACTGTGACTTGCTTTTAACAAATAGAATATAGCAAAAGTGATGGGATGTTCTCCCTGCATTTCCTGTGTGTTATATAAAACTCTGTCTTATTATCAGACTTGCTGCCATCTCTCTTCTTGCAGACTTACAAAAAAAAAAAAAAAAGAAACTGAATGCTGCCAAGCATCACCCAAGTGGGGAGGAAGATGCCTACCTAGTCAAGCCTCTGGATGAGAATCAAACCCTAGCTGACATGTCAATTGCAGGCTTTTCAGTTCCTAAACAGAAGATTCAGCTAAATAATGCCAATATTTCTGACCTGTGAGATAGCAAAAAGAATTTTCTTTAAGCTGCTAAGTTTGTAGTAAATCTTTATGCAGTATAGAAAATTAACACAGTCACCTTTCAAATAATTTTCCAATGCTTTATTGTGGTGTTCAAAGCCCTTAATGGTTGGTTCTAAAATTCTTTTTCCTACTTTCCTCTCTTGCCAGCGCTGTGACCCAATCACCTACAAAACGCCCTGGCTACATTTACATTATTATTGTCTTGTTACTATTATTTTCTCTGTTTAGAATTCCTTCCTCCCTCCCCCTCCCCTCCCCTCCCCTCCCGTCCCACCTTCCCTCCCCCTCCCCTCCCCCTTCCCCTTCCCCTCTCTTCCTCTCCCCCCTCTCCTCCCCCTCCCCTCCCCTCCCCTTCCCTTCCCTTCCCTTCCTTCTTTCCTTCCTTCCTTCCAAACAACCATTTGCCCTTAGAAGTCAAATATAATAACCACCTCTAGGCTATCTATAAAAGTACTTGCTACTCAATGCTCCCTCAAGGTCAACTTGATTGATTCTTTTTTTGTCTGTTCTCATAATACCTGTATAGCTCTCCTATAGTGCTTATCATGTTATCTCCAGGTTACTTTTTATGATTTTCCTGTTATATTGTGAGTTCCCTGAGACTGGAAAGTGTACATTATTTATCCATGGATCCCCAGAACCTGGACTAGTGCTTTGACATATATCTGGCATCCAATAAATGTTTGTTAAATTGAATCACACTGAACTGATATTCCTAAAGGTAGAGAGTTTTAGTGTTTGACAAATCATAGGCACAATCATTTTGTAAATGAGTACTCTGTGTATAATTACTTATATTTTTTAACCACATTATCTATTCTGGCAAAGAATCATTGAAGACTGTAGGCTACTTTGATGAGATGGGGGCAATTCAGGCAACAAGAAATTACCTAATGGGTTTTGCTGATAACGTTAAGGGCTAGCAATTCTACTTCATAATTATATGATGCTTAGAGGAGAGTTGAATAAATACATAGAATCATAACATTGGGATGCAGGAGAAAACAATCCAACTAAGAATCTGATAGAAGAATGTATGTAATTATGTTTTTGAAAGAAAGTAATACACTGAGAATCAATCCAAAGAAATGAAAAGCTCACTTCTAGTTACCAGCACAATTCAGCATTCTGGGGTCACATAGATAACCCTTAGAATGGCCTGGCAATATAATACTGTACGATAGATTCATTGCAGGAAGTGAAAGTAGAATCTGTGGAGGAGGATGGAATCCCAGCAGTATATAAACATGTGAGATATGATTCTCAAAGTTATATAAAAACTAAAGACTAAAATATTTGAACCGCTGGTGTTGATGTTTTCTAGGTTTAAGAAGTTTTTCATTGAAAGTGAAATAACAGAATGTTGTGATCAATATATGACTTGAATATCTGAGCCAATCCTAAATAAAGAATTGTAAATAATTTATAGCAAACAACATGAGGTACGGCAAGAACCTCCCAAAATATTGTTGTTCTTCATTCTCTAAATTTTCAGACATATATTTCCCCAGAATTTATTAGAAGCCCAGTAGCTCAAATTAACCACCATAACATTTGCAGAAGTGGAAAACTAAAATATTTGCTACTTTTCTGGAGGAGATTTTGTCTCTGCTTTAATTCTGGAATGAATACAGAGACTCTTACCAATGTGAAGATTCTGTCTAAATATGCACCTTTGAGCGCTGTAACTTTCTATAAGTATCATTCTGGGCAAGTTTTAAAGTTCTCTAAACTTTGGCATCCTCATATGAAAAAAATGACAATTGGTTGTACTATGGCTACTTACAGACGCCTAATATCTGATTTTGAATATTAAATAAGCCTAACACATTCTAGTATATAGTAAATGCTTCAGAAATATTTGTTCCTACTCTCTTTTTTGTATATTAGATTCTTGAGGGTAAATACAGTAGGATTTGGATTTACTGTTAAAAATCCAAGGTTTTTAAAGAGACTGGCCTCAAACGTTCATGGTGACTCTGCTCCCACATTTTCTATGAAGCCTAAGAGTTGACCTATCTTCTCTTCTATCTCTGCTCAAATCTATCTTGTGGGACTGTTGGAATGAATACTGGAAACATACTCTTATTTTCCTAAATTTTTTAACTGCTTTGCTGGTGTTTGTAAAACTTTTAACTGAGTTGCAATGTGGTCAGTTTGTAACTCTGATAACCAGAAGCTAAGTTGAAACAAGAAAATTCTCTAGGTTATATTGTTCTCTCTACTAAACTCGTGATGTTTTGTAGAAAACAGACTAGATCAAGAACAACAAAGAATCACCAAATGCTGCTCAATTGACATTGAGTGTACAATTCTCATTTGAACTAGTGACCCAGAAGTGACAGTTTTTTGTGTGTGCCAGGAACTCTTTGTTTAACATCAAAACATAACAAGCTAATACCAAAGGTGTGGGATCTTCTGCTTTTTAAAAAACAAAACAAAACAAAAAAACACTACTCAGTGAAAAGAGATTCATAAGATAACTGCCAGTTTAATTATAGTTCTTACTGAAACACACACACATACACACACACACACACACACACACACACACACAGAATGTTAAGTTGAATTATTTGCCTAAAGAATTATTTTGGAACAAGAAAATGATGATGATATGTTTATTATTTCCTCATTCAAGATAACAAATTATAACATAATTCATTAATTTAAGTGTCACTGAATTGCTTTAGTTAAGATATGAAATTCTGAAAACTTGAAAAATTCAACTACTTCAACTATACCATCATTTTAAATCAGTTTTTTGGTTTTATAATATTTTACTTTAGACAAATTTCAAATTAAAATTAATGAATAATACATTAATGAGAATTAACGACTCTTATAGATGAGGTTTCTGGCACATTCCAGAGCAAAAAAAGAGAAGTATAAGATATATCTCAGTCTTGGCGACATGAAAATTACAAAAAAAAATTTAATTTAGATTAAGAAGACTTTTGTTCTTTCACCACCACCATTATTATCTGTGTGATTTTGGTCAAACCACTTACATTCTGTAAAATTGAGATGGTATTTTCAGCCCGCGATTTACAAACCTAGCATGATTTTTGTAAATATCACATATACAAAAACACTTTAAATTGCAATGGGTATGACATTAAAAAGATTGTTTTTATGCTGGTTGCTAGATGTAGGCTCAAATTTCCTTTGTTATTATGTATTCTAACAATTCAATTTTTATTTCATAAATTCAAATTCAAGTAGGTACCTGCAGAGCACAATGGAAACTGTACAAATATGTAACGCAATTGACTTAGTAACACATTGAGGGATCATTCCTGGAAACTACTCTTAAACCATTTCATGTAGCCAGTCACAAATCTTGAACCACAGACATTGATCAAGCCAGAGAAGGGGTTGTGATAAGAATGGCATACCTAAGGAACTGATGGAAAATCAATTTTGGAGCAAAGATTTCTTGTCTGATAAGACAAGGAGAAAGTTTATTTGAAGTGGTGCAGTCAGTTGTTGTTTATCATGAATTTGGGTTACAGATTCATGTAGGAATTAACTTGTTACAAGTTGGTTGGACCGCCCTCACATATTTTAACACAAAAATTCAAGATTGGCAATATTTCTTTTAATTATCAGTGTAAGGATATGGGGGACTTAAATAGGATTCCAATTTTATAAATGGTTTAATTTTGAAGTTATTAAGTAATGTATACTCTTGTCCTTTCTATTTTCTTCTTCCTCTTTCCTACAAATGTTAAGTTTATAAAAATGAAAACTCCAGTTCACTGAATCTCTCCTTAGCTAGAGATATTCTAGTCTGGAGCTTTGCTACTACACTGAGCTTTTGAGTTATTTTATTTTACATTTTAAAACTCCATTTGGTTAGTTTGCAAATTTGTGCAACAAAACTTTATAGTTGTTCATTTTCTTCCTGTATTTTCAAGTTTGTCTTTTATTTTTCTAAATAGTAGTAAGCATAGATTTTTATAAAATATGTATTTTTAGTGTCTGCTGTCTAATTCTGTTGCCTTTTTGGGGAGGTGATAGTCTCACTTGTGGTGACTGATTCTCTTGCTGTTAAAATTTTTAACTATTAGCTATTAAAGTTTATTAGATAATTATTTTTGGCCTAACATTATGGTGGGTTTACCCGGAAGGGATTAATTTTGCTTTTACCAGATATTTCAGAACACATCTAACTAAAGGACATATTAATTTAAATTAAAACTTAGAGGTTTTCTGGAGCACACAGATAGTGTAAATTTCAGTTAGAAACCCACATAAGGGATGGGTTTCAGTGGTAAGTGTTTTCCCCCCGCTCTCCTCAACAATAAAGCAGTATATATCTCAATTTATTATTTACAATAATAAGTAAAAATGGCATGAGCAGGATTTAGGAACAAACACAATTAACTCATGGTAAGTATTCAACTTGAATGATGTGGGCATTAGTCTAATGGTTTTATGAAGAATGTTGCTTCATCTAGCAAGTCTGGTGAGTTTAGGTAACATAATTTTTTCTACATTTTAGTTTGGCTGGACTCCAGGGGAATTAAGATGAAATTACACAACCTAAGAATAGACAGGTTGGTTGGAAAACAAATTATGAAATACCTGAATTTTTGTTAGGATTTATGGATACTTCTGAGTTGGTTGTGGAAAATCATTAACATTTGTGTAGTTTTTGCTTTAGAGTGAAATAAAACGAGAGCTCTTCCTAAAACTAGTTCACCAACAATGAATAGAAATTCTTTAATTTTAATTATTTGTGGAAATCTGAAAATAAAATTATCAGAGTTCTATTACAGTAAGTTGAATGAGAAAGAAAGCTTTGCAAATAAGGTAGTGTGCCTGAGAATAAATAGGCTGCTATGAAAGTCATTGCAGAGTTCCCATAAAAGGCACTTAGCAAATGATAGTATCTAAGAGAGAGGAGAGTCAGAGATAAATAGCTTCTATCATCAGTAACAAACTATGGCCTTAATCATGGGGTGTCACACCATCCCAACCACTGCATTACCAACTCATTAAGATTAAAGGCAACTATAAGGAACTAAATGAAAAGAGATTAACCATCTTTTAAAGGAATGAATGAATTCTAAAAGTGGGACTGGAAAATATCAAGACAGAATCTGTTTTCTTGTTTTCCAATGTCAGATAGATGGATAATAGACAGAATGAGAGACAGACAGAGAAAGAAATTTATTTCAGCATGAGACAGTTTTTCCTATTTGATGTTTCTTTCTTTTACTTAATTAGTAATTTGTTAGCAACACTAAGTATGTATCTACATCGTGAAAGACATGGTAGGGGCTATATGTTGAACTGTCTGGTCAAAAGTAAATAAACTTCATTAACTGCATTTATAAAATTTTGAATTATTATTACGAATATTTCCGCTTCCACTCTATCTGGGAAGGTATGACTTCTTTCAAATTAAAAAGGGAGAAAAAGAAAATCTTAAATAAAACCCATAAAATTTCTCCCTACTTAGTAAAACAGCTGCTGCTCCTGACTGCTTCAGTTTATGATTGAATAAAAATTAAATACATGATGCCCTGAAGAAAATTTTTCAATTACATAAAATGAATAAACCATGATGACAGAATGAGCTACCACCAACTTATCGTATATTACATTCACAAAATAATTTATATTATTTTATTTTCTTCAATCTTAATTTTAAGACAGAGCCTATAACTGTGCAATATAAGTGGAACATTTGTATATATTAATTATTAATTATGTGACAACCCAGTCATTTAAGGAGCAATGCAAATTTACCTGTAACATCACTGGAAGTACAGATTGACTATACACCCTCTGTGCCTTTGTTTTCTCTTTTGAATTTAACTACCATATGGCTTGTGACAACCAGGAAAAGTGAAATGATTAACCTTATTAGGCTTAAAGAATCAGATATATTTGCACATTCTATGCTATCATACGGTTTGTTTTGGTCTTGTAAATGTAAGTGCTCTTTTTATGTTCTACAACTCCAGGCTAACTATGTCACATTCCTAAAATGGATACGTGGATTATTATCTGTTTTAAAATTTTTATTTCAAATTTTGGGGAACAGGTGGTGTTTGGTTTCATGGAAAAGTTCATTAGTGGTGATCTGAGATTTTGGTGCACCCGTCACCTGAGCAGTGTACACTGTACCCAATGTGTAGTCTTTTATCCCTCACCCTCTTGGCCCTTCCCCCAAAGTCCCCAAATTCCATTAGATCGTTGTTATGATTTTGCATTCTCATAGCTTAGCTCTTGCTTATAAGTGAGAACATATGATATTTGGTTTGCCATTCCTCAGTTACTTCACTTAGAATAAGGGTCTCCAATTCCATCCAGGTTGCTGCAAATGACATTATTTTGTTCCTTTTTGTGGCTGAGCAGTATTCCATGGTGTGTGTGTGTGTGTGTGTGTGTGTGTATACATAAAATAAATACATATAAATGTGATATATATGTATACACACCAAATTTTTTTCTATCCACTCATTAGTTGATACGCATTTAGGCTGATTTCTTATTTTTGCAGTTGTGAATTGTGCTGCTATAAACATGCATGTGCAAGTGTCTTTTTCATACAATGACTTCTTTTCCTCTGGGTAGATACCCAGTAGTGGGATTGATGAATCAAATGGTAGTTCTACTTTTAGTTCTATAAGGAATCTTCATACTATTTTACGTAGTGGTTGTACAAGTTTACACTCCCACCAGCAGTATAAAAGTGCCCCCTTTTCACCACATCCACACCATCTATTATTTTTTTATTATGATCCTTCTTGCAGGAGTAAGGTAGCATCAAATTGCGTTTTGATTTGCGTTTCCCTGATCATTAGTGATGGTGCATATTTTTTCATATGTTTGTTGGTCATTTGTATATCTTCCTTTGAGAATTGTCTATTCATGCCCTTACTGCAACTTTTGATGGGATTATTTGTTTTTACTTGCTGATTTGTTTGAGTTCCTTGTAGATTCTGGATATCAGTCCTATGTTGAATGCATAGTTTGCAAATATTTTCTCCCACTCTGTGGGTTGTCTGTTTACTTTGCTGATTATTTCTTTAGCACAGAAGCTTTTTAGTTTAATCTCTTCTGTTTTCTTTGATTTTGTTGCATTTGCTTTTGGGTTCTTTGTCATAAACTCTTTGCTTAAGAGAATGTCTAGAAGACTTTTTCCAATGCTATCTTCTAGAATTTTTATGGTTTCAGGTCTTAAATTTAAGTTTTGATCTAACTCAAGTTGATTTTTGTATAAGGTGAGAGATGAGGATGAGGATCCAGCTTCATTCTTCTACATATGGCTTGCCAATTATCTCAGCACCATTTGTTGAATAAGGTGTCCTTTCTCCACTTTATGTTTTTGTATGCTTTGTTAAAGATCAGTTGGCTATGAGTATTTGGCTTTATTTCTGGGTTCTCTGTTCTGTTCCATAAGTTTACGTGCCTATTTTAATGCCAGTACCATGCTGTTTTGGTAACTATAGACTTGTTATATAGTTCGAAGTGTGGTGACATGATGCCTCCATATTTGTTCTTTTTGCTTAGTCTTCCCTTGGCTATGAGGGCTCTTTTTTGTTCCACATGAATCTTAGAACTTTTTTTCTACTTTTGTGAATAATGGTGATGGTATTTTCATGGGAATTGCATTGAATTTGTAGATTGCTAATGGCAGTATGGCTATTTTCACACTATTGATTCTATCCATCCATGAGCATGGGATGCATTTCCAATTGTTTGTGTCATTATAATTTCTTTCAGCAGTGTTTTGTTGTAGAGATCTTTCATCTCCTGGTTAGGTATATTCCTAAATAATTTGTTTTATTTTTTTTTGCAGCTGTTGTAAAAAGGATTGAGTTTTTAATTGGATTCCCAGCATGATTGCTGTTGGTGTATATCAGTTCTACTGATTTGTGTACATTGATTTTGTCTTCTGAAACTTTACTGAATTTGTTTATCAGATCTAGGAGCTTTTTGGATGAGTCTTTAGGGTTTTTCAGGTATACGGCCAATTATTGGTAATAGCACAAGTTTGACTTTCTCTTTATGGATATGGATATTTTTTATTTTTTTTCTTTTGTCTGATTGTTCTGGCTAGGAATTCCCATACCATCTTGAATAGAAATAGTGAAAGAGGACTTCCTTGTCTTATTCCAGTTCTCAGGGGACTGCTTTCAACTTTTCCCCATTTAATATAATGTTGACTGTGGGTTTTTCACAGATGACTTTTATTACCTTGAGGTATGTCTCTTCTATGATGATTTTGCTAAGGGTTTTAATCACAAAAGGATGCTGAATTTTGTCAAATGCTTTTTCTGCAACTATTTGTATGATCATATAATTTTTATTTTTAGTTCTGTTTATGTGGTATATCACATTTATTGACTTGCATATGTTAAACCATCTCTGCATCCCTTGATCACAGTGGATTATCTTTTTCATATGCTGTTGGACTCAGCTAGCTAGTATTATGTTGAGGATTTTTGCATCTATGTTCATCAGGGATATTAGTCTGTAGTTTCATTGTTATGCCCTTTCCTGGCTTTGATATTACAGTGATACTGGCTTCATAGAATGACTTAGGAAGAAGTCTCTACTTCTCTATATTTTGGAATAGTTTCAGTAAGATTGATACCAATTCATCTCTGAAGGCCTGATAGAATTCAGCAGTGAAGCCACTTGGTCCTGTACTCTTTTGTTGTTGATGGCAATTTTTAAATTTCTGTTTCAATCTTGATATTGGTTATTAGTGTATTCAAAGTTTCTATTTCTTCCTTATTTAATCTTGAAAGGGTTGTATATGTCCAGCAATTTATCCATCTTTTCTGGATTTTCTAGTTTGTGCATGTGAAGGTGTTCAAAACAGCCTTGAATGATCTTTTGTATTTCTATGGTATCAGTTGTAATATCTTCCATTTTGTTTCCAATTGAGCTATTTGGATCTTCTCTCTTCTTTCCTTGCTTAATCTTGTGAATGGTATATCAATTTTGTTTATCTTTTCAAAAAACCAACTTTTTATTTCATTCATCTTTTGCATTGTTTTTCTTTTGTTTCAATTTCATTTAGTTATGCTCTGATCTTTGTTGTGTGTTTTCTTCTGCTGGGTTTGGGTTTGGTTTCAGTTTGTTCTTGTTTCTCTAGTTCCTTGAGGTGTTACCTTAGATTGTCTATTTGTGCTCTTTTAGACTTTTTGATGTAGGCATTTAATTCTGTGGACTCTTAGCACCTATTTTGCTCTATCGTAGAGGTTTTGACAAGTTGTGTCACGATTGTCATTCAGTTCAAAGAATTTTTTAATTTTCATCTTGATTTCATTGTTGACCCAAAGATCATTCAGGCGCAGATTATTTTTCATGTTTTTGTATAGTTTTGAGGGTTCTTTTTGGAGTTAAGTTTCTATTTTATTCCACTATGGATGTGAGATTACTTGATATAACTTAGATTTTTTTTTTCATTTATTGGCACTTGTTTTGTGATCTATCGTATGATCTGTCTTGGGGAGTGTTCCCTGGGCTAATGAAAAGAATGTATATTCTGCAGTTTTAAGTAGAATGTTTTGTAAATATCTGTTAAGTCCATTTGTTGTAGGGTATAGTTTAAGTACATTGTTTCTTTGTTGGCTTTCTGTTTTGATGACCTATCTAGTGCTGTCAGTGGAATACTGAAGACTCCACTATTATTGTGATGCCAACTTTCTCATTATTTATGTCTAGAAGTAATTGTTTTATTAATTTGGGAGCTCCCATGTTAAGCCCACATATCTTTAAGATCGTAATATTTTCCTGTTGGACTTATGCTTTTATCATAGTATAATGTCCTTCTTTGTCTTTTTAAACTGTTGTTGTTTTAAAGTGTGTATTGTTTGACATAAGAATAGCTACTCCTGCTTACTTTTGGTTCCCATTTTGCATGGAATATCTTTTCCATCCCTTTACCTTAAGTTTGAGCCCTATGTGTTGGGTGAGTGTCTTGAAGACAGCAGATACTTGGTTGGCAAATTTTTATCCATTCTACCATTTTGTATCTTTTAAGTGGGACATTTAGGCCATTTACAGTCAACATTAATATTGAGATATGAGGTACTGTCTTATTCATTGTGCTAGTTGTTGCCTGACTACCTTGATTTTGTTTCATTGTGTTATTGTTTTATAGGTCCTGTGGGATTTAAGTTTAAAGAGGTTATCTTGCTGTATTTTTGAAGTTTTGTTTCAAGATTTAAGACTCCTTTTACCATATCTTGTAGTGCTGAGTAGGTAGTGGTAAATTCTCTCAGCATTTGTTTATCTGAAAAAGACTTTATCTCTCCCTCATTTATAAAGCTTAGTTTTGCTGGATATAATTTATTTTATTTTTTTTGCTGGCAAATATTTTGTCTGAGGAGGCTAAAAATAGGACCCCAGCCCCTTTTGGCTTGCAGGGTTTCTGTGAGAAATCTGCTGTTATTCTGATACATTTTCCTTTATAGGTTACTTGACGCTTTAGCCAAACAGCTCTTAAGATTCTGTCCTTCATCTTGACTTTAAATAACCTGATGACTATATGCCCAGCTTATGATCTTTTTGCTATGAATCTCCAAGATGTTCTTTGAGCTTCCTGTATTTGGATTCCTGGATCTCTAGTGAGACCAGGGAAGTTTTCCTTGATTATTCCTTCAAATATATTTTCCAAACTTTTTGATTTCTCTTGTTTCTCAGGAACATCAGTTATTTTTAGGTTTGCTATTTAACACAATCCCAAATTTCTTGGATGCTTTGTTCTTTTTTTTAAAAAAATTCTTTTTTATTTGTCTTTGTTGAATTATGGTTAATTTGAAAGCCTTGCCTTTGAGCTCTGCATTCTTTTTTTCACTCATTTGATTCTTTTGTTGAAACTTTCCAGTGCATTTTGTATTTCTCTAAGTGTGTCTTTTATTTCCAGAAGTTGTGATGGTTTTTCCCTATGATGTCTACTTCCCTGGAACATTTTTAATCCATATCTTCTATTGTTCTTAAAATTTCTTTAAGTTGGTTCTTACCTTTCTCTGGAATCTCCTTAAGTAACTTAATAATCAACCTTCTGAATTCTTTATCTGGCAATTCAGAGATTTCTTCTTGGTTTGGATCCACTGCTTTGGACCTAGTTTAGTCTTTTGGGGGTGTTAGAGAACTTTGTTTTGTCATATTACCAGAATTACTTTTCTGGTTTCCTGTCATTTATGAATACTATTTAGGTGGAAAAACCTGGAACTCAAGGGCTACTGGTCAAGACTCTTCTGTTCCACAAGGTGGTCCCTTGATGTGGTGCACTCTCCCTTTCCCTAGGGATGGGGCTTCATGTAAGCCAGACTGCAGTGATTGTTGTTGCTCTTTTGGGTCTATCCACCCAGCAAGGCTACTGGGCTCTGGGATGGTGCTGGGAAATGTCTGCAAAGAGTCCTGTGATGTAATCTGTCTTCAGGTCTCCCAGACGTGGATACCAGCACCTGCTCTGGTGGAGGCAGCAAGGGAGTGAAGTAGACTCTGTGAGAATCCTTGGTTATAGATATGTTTAGTGTGCTGACCTTCTCGAATGCTGGTCATGCTAGCAGTGAAGTTGTCACGTGGACAGATTCAGGCCCACTTGTTAGCCACGATGTTGCAGGCAGTGGAATGAGCTGTCGTTTCCTGCTTCCTTGGAGCATGGTTATTCTGTCATGAGTTGCTACAATGTCTTGAGTTAGTTGGTCTCCCACCAGGAGGTGGTGCTTTCAAGAGAGCACTAGCTGCTCTCCTTTCTGCAGTAGT